>CAJNIZ010001649.1:0-19561 GCA_905231905.1 Symbiodinium pilosum
GGGTTTAGGGCTTACCTGGACCCCCAAAGTACGTAGAATAATGGCCTTTTGGGCTATATTTAGGGGTTACCTACTTTGGGGGTTTAGGTAGAGTTTAGGGCTTATAAGGCTTAGGGTTCAGGGTTGGGGGTAAAGGGCTTCAGGCTTTGAGGGTTTGGGGTTTACTGTAATCTCCTTAAACCTATCAGAAAAATATGCTAAATAATTCTTTAGGGTTCTATTACAATGAAAACTTAAAAACAACTCCTCAGGAGACTACTGTTTAGGGCTTCAGGTTCCACAGCTCATTTTGAAGCATTCAACTGTCAAGCAGCGTACTCAAGTAATGAAGAATACCCACCCGTTCATGAGATCCCACAGCATCAAGAAACTTTCCCCTAAACCCAGAATCCTGAACCCTAAATCCTACCTGAACCCCAAAAATATGTAGAATAACAGAAATTTGGGCTGTTTTGGGGGCTTAAGGCTATTATTTAACGTACTTCTGGGGTTTAGGTAAACCCTAAATCAAAAGCTCCGAACCCTGAACCCTAAACCCCGAACCCTAACCTCTTAACCTTGAACCCTCGCATTTAGCTTGAACTGTAGGGCTCCAGCCTAAGGCCCCTAGGATATCACCCTTGATCTGGCCCAGAAATTTCTGACCTTGCCTAGGTTTTGGGTTTATTACGACTTACAGGATTTAGTGTTTGGGGTTGAGAGTGGGGAGCCCTACCTGGACCCAAAAAGTATGTTGAGGGCTGTAGGGGTGAGGGATTTGGATGATTTATAGGGCTTACCTTTTTGGGGTTTATGGGGTATACAAGGTTAAGGATTTGGGGGTTTAAAGGGATTACACTTTTAGGGTTTACAATGTGTACAAACACAGTTTCCGAAAGTTTCGCATTTCCTCTTTCCGTACATATAGTTCTCTTTTAAAAGCGAACTTGGGGCTTGCCCCATTTGGGGGTTTAGCGTCTAGGGTCAGGGTTTAGGGTCGAGGGTTCAGGTTTAGGGTTTAGCGTTAAGTTCCGGTTTGAGGCTTAGGGTTTAGGGTTGAGGGTGTAAGGTTAAGGATGGGGTACACTATAATCTGTACTGGTTGGGTCACGTTACCTACGTGGTATGCACTTAGCTCCCAAAATACCGCTTTGGGGCCCGAGTGTATGCTTTTCAGACACCTTGTTTTTGTTGGGAAAGCCTTCTGTACTCCTACGGCCTAGAAAATTTGAATGGAATGTCGGTCTGTGTTCGTCTGTAGTGATATGAGGATGATAAAGCAACACTGTTGGGAACTGATCAAGTTACACCCTGAACCCTAAAGCCTGCACCTACACCCTGAACCTTAATCAACCTTTGATCAGGGTAATTTAGAATAATTCCAATGCCCAATTTACGGCCATCGTGATACTATTCTCTACATAAACCACCATTTAGGGTGAGGTCGCTTTAAATTGCCCAATTTGATGCCTAAACACGAAACTCCAAATTCGCAGCACCTCTCCAAGGGTCCAAGGGTCCGAGAGTTCGGGGGTTGAGGGTTTATAGGATCCAAGTACCCAATGTCATATACTTTCCTAAAATCAATACTGCAATTAGGAGTACCAAACCCCCAAACACCTGATTATTGGGTACGTGGACCCTTAGGGCCTTCAACCCCATATATAACTCTATTATATGCTTTCAAAGGGACCGCCAAAACCCTACACCCCAAACCCTCCAATCCCAAACCCTAAACCCCCAACCCCAAACCCTAAACCCCGAACCCCAAACCCTAAACCCCAAACCCGCAACCCCAAACCCCCAACCCGAAACCCTAAACCCTGAAATCCTAAATCCTAAGCCGGACCGTGAGAGCCTGTGGAGATGAGAGTAGCCGGTCCAGGCGGTTCAAGCCCTGAACCTAGGGCTCAAGGTTTGGGGGTTTTGGGTTTAGGGGTTTAGGGTTTGTGGCCCTGAACCGGTCGTTTTCGAGCTTTGGGTGTGTTGGGGGTTGCTGTGCTGCCAGGGCTATGGGCTAAGAAGCTCAGAGCCCGACAACCCTAAATCCTATAATCTTAGGGTTCAGGGTCTACCTGGACCCCCAAAGTATGTAGAATAATGGCCTTTTGGGCTATATTTAGGGGTTTTGGGCCATTATTTTACCTACTTTGGGGATTTAGGTAGGGCTTCTGGGTCTCGGGGCTTGCGTATTTAAGTTGTTAGGCCGGTAAAGGTTGAATGCTCTTAGGCCTTTCAGGGTTTTAGGGCTTGGTTTCTACCGATTGCCACAACCCTAAGTCCTACCCTAGAATCTAAACCCTAAACTCTAAACCCCAAATTTCAAGCTTGAAATCCTGACGCCCTTTAGGGGTTCATCTTATAGTGCTTAGCATGGAGGCTTCAGGGAACAGGGCTTGGGTCCCTCGACGGCTCAGACGCCAGCTTTTCACTTGCTGCACACCCTCCAGAAGGAATCATGTATTCAAGGTGTAGGGCTTCAGGCATGTAAGGATCAATGGTCTGAGGGTTCATTAAGTACCGCACGGGATAACGAGTTTAGGCTTTAGGTTTTAGGGGCTAGAAGGGATAATTGTGAGTATACTAGGGTCCTTTTATATTCCTCTCATACCACCAACAGAGGGTGGGGGATTCACTTATACCCTACACACTAAACCCTAAACCCCAGGCATACTAAAGGAAGGGAACAGCTATCCGGGGTTCTTCGGTCCTCAAACCAGAGGCTCTTGTGGATCCTAGCACGTAGTGAGAAGCATAACAGGGTCATGGGAGTACACGAGTCGAAGTTTAAGACTGAACCCTAAACCTTAAACCCAAAACCCTAAACCTTAAACCCAAGACCCTGAACCCTCAACCTTTAACCCAAAACGCTGAACCCTAAACCTTAAACCCCAAACCCTAAGCCTTAAACCCAAAACCCTGAACCTAAATGAAACCCTGAAGAGATATACAAGAGCTGTTTTTCAGAAACTCCAATCTCTGGGGCCTTACATGGCAATGAACATAGGGAGGAGCGGGTGCTCATACTGGTGGGAATCCCGAATTTAGTGCTACCTTCTGAGGGTCCCTCTAAAAAGCATTACAAAGTGTTCGGGTCGAAATGCCTCCTCCCCCCTGTTTATGCAAACTATTACTGTACCTCAACCCTAAACCTTAAACCCCGGCCACGACGTAGTGATCTTGACTGCTTCTCTATCTGCTCCGTGCCTTCGAACTATGTATCTCATGCTGAGAGGCTCATGGGACTTAGTAATTACTTACAACTCAGCTTATACCCCCACTTATGATCCCCACCTAGGTGGGGTTATCTGCAAAGGGCTTTTCAGCTGGGCTATAACCCCTGTTGGAAGCACTTTTAATGGCACGTACTTAGAAGGACTTGGGTCCCCATGTACTTTTTAAATGTCAGTGGACATGAGCTACAAGGGTATTTCCCACACAGTTTTTTGGACACCGTTTCTTTTTGGGAAAAGGATTAGGGACTGTACTTCTCTACCAAGGGACCCCTATGTACACCCTTGATGGTTTCTTGTTGACAGTAGTTCATATGAGCTGTAGCCTAAGGTCCGGGTATCCCCCTTAATAACCCCTATAATGGTCACCCATATCACCCCTATACCCCCACCTTTAAGGAGTTTGGACCCTAAACCCTGAACCCAGTATAGCCCCCCTTTAAGGGGTTTAGGCTACAGTACATATGAGCCATTGTCTAAACTCCTAGTATCCCCCTTAATTACGCCTATAGTAGTCCCCTATATAATCCCCTATATACCCCCTTTAAGGAATTTAGGCTATGGTACATATGGGTTCTGCAAAAGGAACATATTTCATTTCTTCGCCGCACGAAGCTGGTCCACTTGAATCAAACTACCTCCTCGATGCACACCCACACAGTCTTGGCGAAAACACAAACCATTAAACAAATGTGTTAAGGTTTACCTGAACCCCCAAAGTATGTAAAATAATAGCCTTTTGGGCTGTATTTAATGGTTTTGGGCCATCATTTTACCTACTTTGGGGGTTTAGGTAGGGCTAAGATCCCAAGCTGGAACCCTACACCCTTTACGCCCTAAACTCGTAGAAGCTGTCGGACCTTTAACTGCGACAGTGAGGTAGACCCCTGATTAACAACCCCCCCTCCTTGTCAGGGCCTTAATATTAGGATCCCAATTATAATGCCCGTTCATGGGAGGGGGTTTATTAGTGAGGGCTACATTAATTTCTTTGTTTGGTGTCTCCAGCCCGCTCTGCACAATTTCCTGACTATGAACGCTAGGAACTCCTCTTGAGGCGGTATAGCCCTAGCCCCCTAACCTCTAAACTGTTAACCTCATGAACTCTAAACCCCTCAAACCTAAACCTTGAAACCAAAAACCCAAGACCCTATTAAACCCAAACACCCCCAAGCCCCTAAGGCTAAAACCTACACCGCTAAATCCTGTAAACCCTGCACACAAACAGCCTCATCTGCACTGCGGCCAATTTTTCGTCGTGCCTGGAGACTCCGTGAAGGGTTAGTCAGGGTTTGGGGTTTAAGGTTCAGGGCTTAGGGGTGCATTCATCGGGGTGACCTTTAAAGCCTACTTCCAGTAACCTGCACCCTTGAAAAGGTGAAATGTACCAAAGCATCAGCTACAAGTCCCTTGTCCATAGGTACATGGTAGTTACCCAGAATAGGGGACCCACCCTGAACCCTAAACCCTAACCCCTAAACCCTACCAAAATACAATAGTCCTTCTTATAGGGCTTGGGGTCTATTACCATTACTTAGGGTTTGGGGCGGGTCATTTTGGTTTAGAAAATTCAAAATTGAGCAAATTTGGATACCCGAAGTAATGGTAAGTTTATATGGGCTTGTGAGTTTAGGGCTTTGGGTTCGCAAGCTACACACGAAACCTCAAGCTTGTCTGGAACCTGCTCGAAATTCAGATGTCGGCAGCGATATCAAACAAACGTCAAAGTTATCGTGGGGGGGTCCTTCTAAGAGCGTGTACTCTGCGCCATAGTGATTCACAGTTTGCCGTTCCAATTACAGTTATTTCGGCTTCAGAAGAAAGAGAGTAAGGATTCGCATCACTAATTGCAATCGGGGGTTCGGATGCAGGAGTAAAGGGTTGGGGGGATGAGGGTCACCAGCTGAAGGTATCTGTCGATAGGTTCATGCACTCCGTAAGAGTAGACACATCCCCTATGACTCCTTGTACCTTTATCACATTGTACTAGATGACCTAGACGCATACTAAACATTTTGCGTAAATATATTCCGTACAAACTACTCTTCAGGGTTCTAGTACAATACAAATGCAAAACACTTTGTGCGAGGAGACCCAAAGCGCAAAATTGAGCCTGACATATCAAATTCTAAAAAACCTGAACCCCAAACCCTAAACCCTAAACCCCAAACCCAGAGCGGGCCCACCTTGTCATTGGCGCTTTTCCTCGCAGCCGAGCTGTTGCGTTCAAAGCCCTGTACTCCATGGCCCCCCCCCCCTCCCCCGCATCCCCACCCTGTAATGTTTAGGGTTTAGGGTTTAGTGGTATAATGGAATATGAGAGGACCCTAATGGAATCCATGTTATCCCTTCTAGTCACTATTGCAGAGTAGGGTGTCCACCTGATCTATGACATGAATGGAAGGCCGTTTCTCGAAACAAAGGTGACTCTGGGAATATACCGGGATTCTGCGGGGATTGCAGAGCCCTTGTCAAGGATTTGTCCACAACATCTGAGCCAAATCTAAACACATGTTGCGGAAAAATACAGGGAGACCCGCTCTTGCATGAACCCTGCATATCCTTCCATTTCAAGGATATCACGTGAGCTATATTCTAAGCTCCTAGCATCCCAGTTCATAACCCCCATTAAGCTCCCCCATATAATCCCTATATAACCTCCTTTAAGGAGTTTAGACTATAGCCCCGTGTGTCTTCCAAAAATGAAGTAGGACCTCCAGAGTGGAGGTAGAGACAGAGTCACATCTGCTTGCATCCTCCGTCCAAAGCCCTGAAACCTGAAACTGTTTGAACCCCGAAACCTTCTAGTCCCTCTTAAGTGGATAGAATATGGCTTTGGGTATATTACAGCAAGACCCATGCTCTACCCACTTACAGGGACTATAACAAAACACAGGGCTAAGGATTTAGGGCTGCAGGGGCTGAAAAGTACACTAAATTACAGCTTCTTCCGTATTTCTGGAGTAACCTGCGCTTAACCCCAACATGCGGGGGGCCTCCAGGATTAGAATAAGGGGTTCCATTTAAGGCGGTTTTGGGCAAACGGGGAACCAAACGGAAAAGACGACGGCTGATGACATGGACACTTTGTTTGTGTAGGAGTGCGCAGGGATGGTAGCTAGGAGCTAGGAGCCTAATTGATTTCAACGGGGTTTGCGGCACATCATTCTAGAGCTGCAGGGGGATTTTGGGGAGATCAATCTTCTTCATTGATCAGACAGTATTGTCGCAGGCTTGACCAGTTGGGTGGAAAGGGCAAGCACACGGAACAACAGAGTAGCGTCTTTTTGGTGGTTGAACCTAGTAAGTTAATATTCCTTATATAAAAAACTATACCCCAAAGGGAGGATAGAATCTTACTCTATATTGGGTACCATAGCACCCCCAAATAAAATTCTACTCAACAGGCTTTTGAGCCGCAAAGATGCACTCACCAATCTTGCACGCTGTATGCCTTCACGAAAACCAAGAAGGTCGTCAACCCTAAGCCCTAAAGACTTGAACTCGACCTAGGCACCCCAAGCCATGTGGAAAAATGCGTCTTTTGACGGTTTCTATGGGTTTTGATGTTGTGCCATGACGCTACCTACTCTTGAACCCAAGTAAGGCCTTGCAACCAAACCCGAATTCAGGGTTTAGGGCTTATAGCCTTAGCCCTCACACTTGAGACCGAAATGCCCGGTCGCAACCCTCTGACAGCATTACAGTCACCGCGCTGAACCTACGGCTCCCGCACACTACTAGGAAATCCCACACTTGGAAGGTCAGGGGGACTTAGTAAGTAGGTTTATAACCCCGATAACCCAGATAGTAACCCCAGATATCCCCCTTATTAACCTACTTACTAAGTCCCCCTGACCCTCCAAGCAGGAGCTGTAGAAGGACTGCTCTCCCTGGAAAAAAGGCCAAGATGGCGGGCTAGAAGATTTTTGCGGTTAGGGTTTAGGGTTCAGGGTTTTGGGGTACAGCGTCCGAAAAAAAATGTACTTCAGCTTGTGGAAATAAGCTCCCAAATCTGTCTAGTATGGTGGGACGCATTATGAGCAAAAGTGACATGTCTGAACCCTTTGGCCACTGTGGTAGGAAGTAACACTGATAGCGATAGCATCAAAAGGGTCAACACGAAGAAGACAGGTTGAGGGATAGCAGGGTTTAGGGTTTAGGGTGTAGGGCTTAGGGCATCTGGAGTCGACTGGTTGCTTAACATCCCAATCCCCTAAGGGTTCAAGTACCCAAATATTTGGGTTCTAGGTACCCCAAAGCCTTATGATTTGGGTACTTGAACCCTTGGGGATCACTCCTAAAACCTCAAGCCCTTCTCACTTTCTTCCACAAGTGCTGAAAAGCTTCAAACCTTCATCCCTGAAAATCTCAATGCCAGGCCAGACGACAGAAAAGGCTTACCATCCTAATTGCTGCCACAACAAGTGACAACCGTAGGAAAGGTTTAGGGTTTAGGGTTTAGGGTTTAGGGCGAGCGCCAACAAAAGGATAAGTGCACGGCACAAATCGAAGCCCAAGCAATTCATGAGTGTTAGGGGCTATAGGTCTTGTTGTTGGGGCTTCTGTTGCGGCAGGACATGAAGCAGACAAACTCCCTGGCACAGCCCGGCAAATCATGGGCTGAGCCCAAAGGGCCCGGGTATCTATGGAATATATATATATATATGTATATAGGGTTTAGGGTTTAGGGGGGCCCAATGGGATTCCCAGTCACTTTAGGACCTGCGTATATACCATTTAGGTACCGGGGCTCTGTGCGGAAGAGGGCTCCATGCTTTGAGAACTTGAATCCAACAGGCGAACCAGAGGAACCAAACAACCCTAAACTCCAAACCTTAATCCCTCAATGCTAAACGCTAAACCCCAAACCCTAAAGCCAAAACAACAAGATCCTGGCAAGGCAAGCCCAGAAGTTATGGGTTACGTGGACCCCGCACCCAGTAATAGTGACTATAAGGGATAGTAAGGATTATATTAGGATTCTCGTTTATTCCTATTATATCACTATTACAGGGTGGGCTCCTCCTAAGTTGTAGGACGGTCCTCGTGGTGATTTTGATTTCGGTCTCTTGGATCTGATCCACAAGGGCCTCGGCAGCCTCAGCAACGAACGGCAAAGGAAAGGCTTGATATTTTGTGGAAGGGGGGGGGCTACACGGGTTTAGGGTTTAGGGTAAACCTTGAAAAAAGAAGTTGAGAAGGTTAGGGTTAACCCAGACCCATGATTAATAAACCCCCCCCCACTTAAGAGGGATTATAATGGGGATCCTAATATTTGGGCCTTAAAAGGAGGGGGGTTTATTAATCATGGGTCTACATTAGGGACTGCAGGACTCCGAAAGGCTTGGAAGCCAGGATGTTGGGATTGCGGGCTTGGCCGCAAGGTAGGGGGTAGGGTTCAGAGCTCAGGGTTTAGGGAAGCCTGCAACTTCGAAATGCAAGATATAGATATATATATATATATAACCCCTATATAACCCCAATATACTATAGTAGTTTCCATTCTGTTTTCATTAGCACTCAAATATTCTACCCCTATACACCCCCAAGCGAGGTTTATCATCTCGAGAGTCAGATGGAAAAGACATTGGAAACAGCTAAAACAGCAAGTCTGGGAACCCAGTAGGACGTTGCAACGCGGATTAAAGCCCTACAGTAAGGCCCCTATAGCACCCTAAACCCTAAACTCTAGCCCAATAGAGCCTGATTAACACACACACACACAACAAAAAAAAAGGTACACTCCCCCAAACTAACATGGAAACTCATGTAGTCCCCTTTTAGAAGGACTGTAGTCTTTATAGGGCCCTTTTTGGGTTTCCATGTTAGTTTCCTGGAGTGTAGCGGGAGGCGGGAGCCGGCAAGGATGGATTTGGAAGATCCTTCCCAGACACTCCCCCACCTCCACAGGTGGGTGGCTACCAGGTGGCCAGCCTTCTTTGCGCCGTACTAGTAAGAGTCATAAGAACATTAATCGCAATCATGGGAATAGTAATAGTAAGAATAACAGTAAAAATAATGGTAACAGTAATAGTACTAGTACTAATAAGAAGCAATACTGCCCGACGACCCATCTGTGCCATAGTCTAATGTCCTCGTATCTGCTTGGACCGTAGCTCATATCTCTTCTGGAAGCACTGGGTCCAGGCTCCAGGGTTTAGGATAGATAGGGTACTTCTTTCTAGAAGTGGCATAGAAGGCCCCAAGCACTAAACACAGATCTTTGGAAAACGATCTTTCTTGGAACTGCCAACCAGCAATGGGCTACTAGTAACGTTTAGGCTTCCAACTATGCCAAACCCTCAACTTTAAGTTTTGTTCCGCTGAAGGAACGAGGCATCCTTTTCGTGCTCGTAGAAGGCCTCAGAAGAAGCTTCCTAAACCCTATATCCTAAACCCTAAACCCAATCCCTCCGACAACCGAAACCCCCTAGGAACGAGAAATCCCTTTTTGAAGAAGCTTTGACAACCTAATTCCTAAACAAGCTCAGCATACTAAACTCTCCACCCTAAACTCTGTCCTCAACCATATATATATATATATGTATATACACTAAACGCTACAGAAATCCTAAACTCTCAAACCCACAGCCCTGCCAGCTGCCTCTTGAGCCTCGTCCTGCTCATCTGTCAGCTGTTGCAGATGGTCCTGTTTAAAGGGCTAGACACGCTTTAGGGCTTGGGATTTAGACGGGATAAAACTGGCTACGTTGAAACACAAGGGTCAAGACACAAGCAGCATGGTTCTAGGCACCAACTACTAAAATCAGAACGGTCTTTGGTAGCTGACGTTCCCCTTTTTGGGTACTGGGACGGTTTAGGATTTAGGATTTAGGGTCTGAACTCCTAGAATCTCCCGTCATAAGCCCAATAGCAGTCCTCTTTAGAATCCCTCATATAACCCCCCTTTAAGGAGTTTAGACTATGGATCCATTGAGTTTAGTGCTTCAGGCTTCAAAGTTTATTTGTTCAGCACATCGAGCACGTCTAGTTTAGAATGTTTAGCCTATGTACATGGGGTTTTCCAAAATTACAGTACCCTCTTGGGCGATCCCCAATATTTTGCGGTCTAGCTAGGGGGCCCCTATCTATGGAAACTAGCACATCGTCCAAGGCTTCGTTTTTGGTGTGTAGTGCCGGGCTTAGTGATCCCTACTAGAACCATGGGTTCAGGGTTTAGGGTTTAGGGTTCAAGGTTTAGGGGGGTTCCGTACTACCCCACCCCTGTATACTACTCCCCCAGTTTTCCCCATTAATTAACCTTAATTAGGCCTAATCATCCTTAGATAACCTTAATGAAGAGGGGAACCTAGGGGGGTAGCATAGAGGGGGGTAGTAGGGGAACCCATGATACTAGAAGCGACGCCAATGAGCCATAGTCTAAGCTCCTAGTATCCCCTGTAAGAACCCTTGTAATACTCCCCTAAGTAGTCCCCAATGTAACCCCCTGAAGGAGTTTAGACTATAGCTCACATATCTAAACCTTAAAACCCTGAATAGTAGCTTCCATTTTGTTTTCCATTATCCCTATATCTTTCCTATATAACACCTACATATTGACATTGTGACATTGCATTGTCTATCTTGCCTTCGCGGGTTTCTCCTGGTTCCAATCTTCGGGTGCCCTTGTGTCGATCAAGGTTTGGGCTGCCAAGTGTGAAGCAAAGCTGCTGACACTACCTACAGAACAAGCCCCTGAAAACCCTTAAGCCCCTAAACCTAGATCCTAAAAACACCATACCGCAAATTCGCCTACAATCCCCAAGTAAACGCAGAAGCCGGTATGGTCCGGTTTTCAAGGAGCAGCAATCTTTATAGGTTCCTTTTTGGGCTTCCATGTTCGTCCGGCGGAACGGTAGATAACCTCTAACCCAGAACCTTAAACAATAAGTCCTACCATTGGTACCCTGAAACTATCTAAAGAGATTCTTAAAACCCTACTCTCGGCTGGTGCCTCCGTCACAGCGTTGGGCTGCAGACCTGGTCCAACATTGGCGTTGGGATTCCGAGTTTGGGTTGTAGGGTGTCGGTCTGAAGCGTGGAATTTGCAGCTTAGGGTCTATGTGCATCCACCTTGGGGTTTCGGGCTTAAGGTAGATCTAAGGTGTAGGATTTGTGGTTTAGGAATGCATATTCTGCGCAGACGCGTTTGGTCTGCGAGAGTTGAAAGTTCTCCAGAGCATTTGCCCCACCGGGATGCGATCATCATACATGCGACAGCCCTGTATTCTACTCAAAACCGCATTTCCCCCACAAGACTGAATTATCCCCAAAAGACACTGCTTGGGGGGTCAGGTGGACTTACGTAATAAGAATACTTATAGCCCCTATAAGCCATACAATAACATCAAATATCCCCATGTTTAACCTGGTTGAAGTGCCCCTGACCCTCCAAATATGTAATCCTTTTGTAAACCCAATGGAACAATCCCCTCTCACGCAAAGGCTGCTCGAGCGCACTCAGCGAGGTCCTGCCCGACGACTGGAACACTCTCTCGAGAGTTGTCTGGAGCTCGCCAACAGGGTTTAGAGCATAGGGGTCTAGGGTTCAGGGTTTGGGAACATGCAACTCCGTCCAGTTGCTGTCCGTAGATACTGTCGTGGCTTGGGTAGTAAACCAGGGGCTCTTCAGAGCATGAGACAGTTGACACATGACTCGTGGTAAGCCCGAGCCACTGAGCCTCACAATGAGTTAGCACTCCTACTCGAGGAATTCTACCATCCCCCCAAAGGTACCCCAAAACGGGTTAAGGAACTAATAATGAAGACATAAGGCTTAGTAAAGCCTAATAAGATTATATATATTCTATATCAGGGCGGGGTGCTCACTGGCGGATAGCATTGTAACCAGTATGACATCCTTGCAAAAAATGACCACCCTAAACTCTGAACCCGAAATCCTAAACCCTAAACTCCGAACCCGAAATCCTACTGTACACCCTAAGCTCGCCTACGTCTTGGGACCGGGGCATGGAGCAAAAGAATCCCCGCAGTGCTTCTTAATACACGACCCCAATAATCATCCCTTTATTCCACACCAAACTTCACATGGTAGTGTTCATTTTTTTTAGGGTTTAGGGTTTCAGATTTAGGGCCTAGGGTTTAGGGCTTCCTTCCTTCAGTTTGGGGCTTCCCTGACCTATCTGCTTCTGAACTTTGCTAGTGCGGGCTGCTGACGCGGGAGCGATTCTAGAGGCCCTTAATGAATGTAAGGGGTGTAGACCAGGCCTATATAGCAGCCCCTGAATTAAGGGACCATGATCCTAAATGCGCAACCCGGGGGTGCCATCCATGGTTTCAACCTAGGGTTTAGGGTTTGTATGCAATGTTATGTTGTGCCATTTGATATGATCTTGATGGGTATAAAATCTTAGGACCATTTTCTACACCATGGCTGGAAGTATCTGAGGGTTTAGGATTTGGGGTTCAGGGTTTGAAGCTGTTTTGTCTTAGGTTTATGGCCCGAAGGTAACCACAGTCAGCTTCCAAATGTGGGCCTCAGGTATGGGCCCATGATCTCAATTCTATATCTGCTATTGCCCATAAAACCTACAAACCTAAATCAGGGCCCACAGTAAAACCTTAGACACTCGCAAACTCCACGTCCAGGGAGCCTCTTGCCCAAAATCCTGGACCCTGAACTCAAGGCTTAAGGCTTAGGTAACCCTAAGCTAGAACTCCACATCTGAAACCCGCATCCCCAGTACTTATACCACAAGCACCCACGCCCTACTGCTGGACCCTCTACCACAAACTGCGCGGCCCCCAACACCCTGGAACCTGAACTGTAATCCCTATAGCTCCCTCGGAATGGAGAGGCTCATATATGAGGAAACTCCACACCCCCAGAAATAAGTTTAGTTCATGCTCCCTTTGATTCTCCAGTAGCTGTGCAACCCCCCGGTTGGATCGCCCTTAAAACAGGCTTCTCAATGGATAGCTCTAAACTAAGGATGGTAGTTAAGGGTTTAGGGTTTAGGGTTTCGGGTTGTTCCCACTCAAATGAGCTGTAGTCCAAACTCCTTAAAGAGCATTATATAGGGGAGCTTTGCAGGGGTTATTAAGAGGGATACTAGGAGCTTAGACTGTAAGTCAAAAAATAGTCAGCCTTGATAAGGTTGACTGGGTGGAAACCTCGGGGGGCGGCCCACGATGATAGCCTCAAACCCTAGGCGCTGAACTGCTAAACCCCCAAACCCTAAACTGCTAAACCGCAAAAGCTTCAACCTCTCAAACCCCGAAACCGTAAACCCAACCTCTAAACCGCTAACACCAAAGCCCATAAACCGCGGAATCCCTAAATCACCGAACCGTCATGCTAGGATGAGATGGTTCCTGACATGCACACGCCTCGAGCTCGCATCTCATCGCAGAGTAACAGTGCCTACTATGGGCGTTTAGGGTCTAGGGTTTAGGGTGACCCCTAAACCCTCAACCCTAAAGAGATTGTATGGAGTTCATGTCCGAAGTCTTGGGTGAGTTTTGTGTGGAATTCTGTGTTTTGGTTTTTTGCCCTGTTTCCATTTATTCTGAATTTGAGCGCTTAGGATTCGGGTTTAGGTTTCGAGTTCAGGCCAACTTCGCTTGCAAGGTCTATGGTGGCTTCTGCTTCAGGATTTCGAGTTTAAGGTTCAGGCTGCCCGGCTTAGGGAATGCCAGGGGCTGCCTGGATGCTACTCGGGGCCACGAGGATATGTGAGCTGTAGTCTAAACTCCTAGTCTCCATCTGAATAACCCCGATACTAGTCCCCTATACAACCCCTAAATAAACCCCCTCCAGGGAGTTTAGACTATAGCTCAAATGACAATATTCTACAAACAGCTGCTGAGGGTTTTGCGTTTCGCGTGTCTATACCCCCATCAGAATTTCAACTATAGGCCAACTCCAAGCCCCCCAGTCCCCTAATACTGTTGAATTCGGATTGTACCAGCGATCATTGGCCTATACTTACTTTACCCTAATCCCCATATATCCGTATAAACCCTCAGTTGCCTTCCAATTGTTTGATTCTCCCATTTGATTCCTGACTATGGTCTAATATCCCTGAGCCCTGTATAATCCCTATATACCCCGTTAAAGGGAGCTAGAGTTTCCATTGGACCGCCAACTAGAACTACTGAGCGCCCCTCTCTGTCTACTAGCAGTGTGCCACATCAACTGGAAAATTCCGAAGCCTTTAACCCTGAACCCTGAACGATGACGGCCTTGATTCCGGCCTGCTTGCTCTGTGCATTGTTCCCCAAATGGGGAAATTCTTACAGGGACGCAATAGGAACCTCACTGTATGGATCTGTGTTATGATGAAGTTGGGAAAATCATCATTTCCATGCATGCTTTTGTGCCCGCCTTAGCCACAGGCAAGTTCCATTTTTGAATGATGGTGATGATGGCTCATTTGTCTTCTACGTGCAACATTCAGTCCGGTCATGTTGGACGCGGCCAGGCTGATGGGGACCTACCTTGTATATCCAGCTGGCAACTGTGCCTATCACCCCAACATGTTCCCCATAATCCTTATATAACCCCTATATATCCCCTATAATCCTTTAGTCTCCATTTTCTTTTCCATTCTCCCAATATAAGCCCATTATATCCTGAACCCTGAACCCTAAACCCTAAACTCCAAACCTCCAAGCAGCTGAACAGCCATTGGGGTTGTATTGGGATAGTGGAAAATTTAATATAACCTACATTGGGGTTATACTGGGACCATGGACAAAATCTCCAACTCCCACCTGAATTCTACCCCTGTGCCCTACACGCGACTCCAGGCAGCTAAATTCGACGCCTGGATCACCCAGGGAAATTGTTAGGTTCAGCTATCCTACATGATAACGTACGGTTTAGGGTTTACGAGTGCTCCCTATGCTGTTCTAGTAATTGTCACTCCCTGTCAATCCTCTGATCAAGCCGCCACGCAACCCATACTTGATGCAACAAACCCCAACCCAAAAAAGCTGAACCCCATACTCTTCCTGTAATCCCTATGCACCTATATGCACCGCCTGAAAAATTGTATAGCCCCAGATTCCTTGTTACTTTCTATATGGGTGGTTCCCCGAGAGACTCGGTGCCGCAATATGATCTATAACCAAACGGGGCCCGCAAATTTGCGAATTCTTCTCCCACAATCTTCTAATACAACACTATATAACTCCTTGCACGTATTTGACATGTCTGATGCCTGCTGCCAGACACCCGCCCGAGCACAAGCGTCAAGGGCAGCACCAAAGGTGACAATAGTTCCTGCTGAGGTCTAGGGCTTAGGGCTTAGGATGGGTGGTCATCTAAGAACAGTAAACCCTAAACCCTAAACCCTAAACCCTTAAGTTCAAGCCTTACAAAGCCAATAAAAGGTCGAGCTTTGGGATAGTACAGGACATTTTCTGCAGGGGTGGGAGAACCCCTGAGATTGGGGCCTAGGGTTTAGGGTGTGGAGTTTGGTGTTCAAGGTTCAGGACAGGGTTTTCCGGGTGCAGTCTTCAGGAGTTTAGGGTTGAGGAGTACCTGGATATGGGGCGGGGGGTTGTCAAAGACATGGTGTTTGTAGACCCCCTGCATAATTTTTAATACGGCCTGAAAAATCTCGGATAACACCTAAAGAAAAATCACAACTTGGATTACATTCCATAGAGCGGGGGTGAGGATTTTTCGGTTCAGGTGTGCGATTTGCGCAAGTGTAAGGGATTTGGTGGGGTTCCAAAATTAGGGCTACGTTTTGAGGGGTCCTCTCAGAATAAGGATTATAGCATTTTGGGGTCTATGGGGTCCCTTTATTTTGGGAAACTACCTACAGTCTAAACGTCTTCTCCTCCTGTAATAATCCCCTATGGAAACCTCACACACTATATAACCCTCCTTTAAGGGGCCATAAACCATAAAACCTGAACCAAAAATCCATACTTCTTGACTGTAGATCACATTTAGGGGTGTACCTGCGGCTTGATTTGCCTTGCAGCTCGGTAGTTTGAGTCCCTGCTCGAAAAAATGCTGTGCCAACAGCACGTTGCCCCCTTGAGCTTGTAGGGGCTTCGGGGTCTAGGGCTTTTAAGGGGTTTGAGGGTCTTAGGGGTTTGGTGGGTTTATGTAGGGTTTAGGGGTTTCGGGGTTTTAAGGTAGGACACCAAATTGCTGACTCTGGATCAGTGCTGCCTCAACTTCTGGCGGCAGCTGTTGAGGTTTGGGGTTTAGGGTTTAGGGCTGCCTGGGCTGACTGAAGTGTAGGTTGCCTACCTCGACTCCACGCAACCTGTAGCAGAAGAAAGCCCTGCGGGCAACAATGATGCTTGAGAACCACGACGTGACGCGTCTGCGCCAGGCGGCTTTTGCAAGACCACTAGCTGTGTTGGAACCTACATCCACTCCGTCTCATCGTCGCTGAATTATACAGAGGAGGGAGGAATTTCTACACCATTTAGAATCCCTCAAGTCTTGTATTGACCATTAATTGGGGCTAAATAGGGTGGTGCAAACAGTCCTCTCCATTCACAGTATGACCTCCTTAAATGTACGTAAGTAAAGGTAGGGCTCAGAAGCATCGAGGCTTATTCAAGCTCACCTGCCCCAATTCCATGGGAACCAAACAGCGCCCTACAAAGAGTACTGCGCATTTCTGGCAGGCGGGGTGTAAAGGTTTAGGGTTTAGGGTTCCTGGATTTAGCTAGGGGTCTAGGGGCTTCCCGCACAAAAGTGAATTGAGGGCGCAGGGGCATATGGTGAAGGGGTTGAGGATTGATGCCTTTTTTGAGGCTGTACAAATATCTCGGCTTCTGGGCTTAGAATTTAGGAAGCCCAGGGAAGAAAAATACCGGATACCCCAAATCAATCTGTAGTCAGAAGCAATCGATGGCCATACACGGGGCCCTAAACCCTAGACCCTACAACTCAACGATCCTTGCATAAAAGTTGCCTTGGGCCTGCCACTAGGCAAAAGGTAGTGGGAAGCCCAGGATTTAAAAAAAAAAGCTAGTGCTGGGGACCCGAACCCCGATTTATGATAATAGATGTAGGAGCTGGACAATTGGAACAGGGTTTAGGATGTATGAAATGGACTGCGGATACCTAAGGCTCTAAGGGATTACTATTGGCAGTGGTTTAAGCTTCTACATAAAGCACCCTCTATAAATTACAATGCACTCCCAATGTCCATTTTCATAGGCCCTAAAACCATAATCCCTAAACCCGAAACACAAAGCCTCAGTCCGGCAAAGCACATGGAAATCCCCAGGCCGAAAATGTCGAACACCCAACCCTAAAGCCGACGGGCACTACGAGAACCTGCAAAAAAAGTAAGGCCTAAAAGCTGCAATACCTCAACCCCAGGGGTAAAGTGGTTTGGGGTCTGGGGGACTTACTGTAATAAGTAGACTTATAACTCCTACAAGCCATATACTACCCAAGTTAACTGTACCCCCTGTTTTGGGAGTATCTGGGGCCCCACTGCTACTTTGCAGTCCCCATGTCTCTGCGGAGTCCGAAAAAACACCCTCTTCAAGAGTCAGCGAAACCCCCCCCCCCTCAAGAACCCTAAACCCTACACCCTAAACCCTGCACCCTCAACCCTAAACCCGAAACCCTAGCGTTTAATCCGCCCGGGTGACCCTGAAGTGACGTCGCGTTGAGGCCAATGAGGACGAGCAACGCCTGCTGCCACTTCTCCGCCTTTGCGTTTAGGGTCTAGGGTGCTGGATTTCGGATGTAGGGCTTACCTGTAAACCCAATTAGCTACATTCTTATGGATGATTCTACCTACTAGTCTAGTTAAACAGTAATTGTAGTTAACATATGTAGGATAATGGCCTGCTTGGCTGTTCTTAGGGGGGGGGTAAGCAAGTATTTCGCATACTGTCGGGGTCCAGGTAAAGCTCAAGGATCAAGGATGTGTAGCAAGTTGCCCGCGTAGGGCGAAAGGGCCCTAAGGAAAAAAAAACGAAAGCTCTCGTGACACGGAAGTTCCCAAAAATTCGGGGTACCCTTACTGTTACAGGGGGTTATACGGGATATATAGGGTTTAGGGTTCACGGTTTCCCAAAATTAGGGGTAGCATTTTCAGAGTCCCTATTATAAGGATTATAGCATTTAGGGGTCTGCATTGGGGCCTCCGGATTTGGGAAGCTACCACATGACTATGCTCGAAAAGTGATTTACGATTCCCAACTAAAAACCTAGAATGGAACCTCCAAAAGCCGTCTTTCAACAGCACCGCAGTGTTCATGAGATCGATCCCCATCATGACCGACTCACAACCTAGCTTAGAACTAGCCGGCACTTGCCTGCGAGACTGTGCCCAAACCTACCCTGGACTGGCGATCAAGGCAACAATCCTAAATAGCGGCATCAAACCTCTTTGATTCGACCAAGATGGAGGAGTATTTTTACTATGCTATACATATTTACGCCTTTATCCCCTCACAAATCGCCTCTATACAGAATCCTAAAAAGCCCAAATCCGAAAATCCATATGAGCCATCGTCTAAACTCCCGGCATCCCCCTTAAAAGCCTCTGTAGTAGCCCCCATATGATCCCCTATATAATCCCCTATCCCCCTTTAAGGAGTTTAGACGGTAGCTCATATGCAGGCTATTGGAAAAACCTGTAAAAAAATAGGTAGACTCACTTTACGGGTACGACCTCCATGCGTGAGGCAGTGTACTCCCTATGGTCCCTCCTTCAAATCGACCGTGAGAACAACCCCCCAGGCCCTAAACCCTGAACCCCACAGCGACCATGGAATGACGCAATGCCCTCTCCCAACAATCAACCTTTTCACCCCCTAAAGGGGTTTGTCGAATAATGGCCCGCTTACGAATAACTACATCACAACTATTATCCAACAGTTACAGTGTGGGGGCAGCACCCAAAATGTATCAAAGTAGCACCCTGATGTAACGATCCTATATGGAGGCATTTATCATAATGGGGAGCGGAGGGCGTTATTCTGAGGGGGACGGAACCCATATACCATGATAGCCCGACAGAGCCACAGACTTTGACAAGTCGATGTACTTCCCCTATGCCTGCCCTGTGTTGGACTGCTACGGTACGATAGTATTATAACGCTCCGACGGGTCGAAAACGCGCGCTGGAAGGCGCGGCAGGTATGCAGCGATGTCAAAATGACTGGCAGGCATGGCATATTCTGCAGGGCGCGCAGTCCAGGAGTTCGGTCAGGAAGCAGGAAAAATTGCAAGCAAAATCCAGCAAACTGCGCAGCCGCTGTGCTTTCGCGCGCGCAGGCGTTTCAGCATGGGTGTTTGGACATAAGAAGGAAAACCAGAAGGTGACCGCAGAACACAGGTTATTATGGCTCCGGCATGGATGCTCTTAATCGAACGTACTACGAAC
>CAJNIZ010001650.1:0-28323 GCA_905231905.1 Symbiodinium pilosum
AACCCTAAACCCTGAAACCCGAAGCCAAGGCACACAGCCTTGCGGAAAGCCGGCCTGAACACTGCGCTGGTGACCCAGGCTCGTCTTCGAATCAGAGTCAGGGGCTCCAATGCTATAGGGTTTAGGGTGAGCTTAGGGTTTGGGGTTGGGGTTTAGGGTTTAGGGTACAAGGTTTAGGGTTTAGAGTTTAGGGTAAAAGGTTTAGGGTATAGGCTTTAGGGTCTAGGCTCTAGAGCTAGGGCAGTTGCAATACTATTCCCCCCACGAGTAGTCCCCACGTTTAGAATCCGATGAGGCCTTCTTAAGCTTTGTATAGAGTCCTTATTAGCCCGTTAAACCCTTGGACGGGGTAGCTATGAGGGATAGTACTGGAAATCCTTACAGCTTCAAGTACGATTTGTGAGAAGTGTTTGCAGGGTTCCTTCAGCATGTTGATGAGTGTACATATTTGGTGGGCAACTCGGGAGTCCAAAATCTACGATCCTGCTACAACTAAAGGGTCTAAGGCTGACGGTTGGGATTTAAGGGTTCAGAGTTTGGGGCCTAGTGTTGAGAGGATTCTGCAGGGTTCGGCCCTGTTGGTCTCAAAGTAAGAGTCCTAGTATTTGCGTGTTTGGCGTGGTTTGGACACTGGCCAGGGAGGTGTTCAAGGCTTCACGACGGAGAGTAACTTGAGGATTGTCACATTTCAGGAGGCCTTCCCTGTTCGGATGTCTGGGACCCTCAGCATAGGAATTCATGGCTGAGAACTTGAGAGGGTGCAATAAGTTCACCTGTAGGGGGTCATTTGTTGATTTAGAAGCTGGCCCAAATTCAGGGACGCTTTCCCCAAAGCATTCGGCTCTTTATTGTAGCAAGTACATAAAGTCATAAAGACATCCAGGCAAGAGTATCCGGGTCTTTGGATTTAGGAAGTAGGTGGTACGGGGCGACTGGCTGAGGTCAAGTGTGCTCGTATCACCTTCTCAGGAACATTTCCCTTTCGGACCTGGAAAGGCTGGTTCCCTAAACTGGATCAATGTTAAAGATTGGTCCCTTGCAGACATTTCTCCCAAGTCGTACTTTACATTCCCAGATCCATTACCTGTGTTCGCCCAATGGGATCCTAGATGGGTTGGGCTCTTTTTCACCTATTTCTCTAACCTTGCCTGGAAGGTGGATCCTTAAAGGGACTTTCTTGGGAACCCCAAACAGGGAACACCAAGAATGTAGTAGGAATATAGTAAGAATATAACTACCAGGGTTCTGATATTCCTATTATATTCTTGGGGTTCCCTGTTTGGTGTTCCCAGTTAAGTCCCTTTAATCCTGAGAACCCCTTTGCAAGGACCAGCCTCTTTAAGCTGATGCTCGACCTTATGGTAACATACCAAAGGAGTCTCCCTGTCAATGTCAATTTTTTACCGGGAAGATTTCAAGGAGCGTCTCGATTTAAAGCAGGAGTCGATGTATATATTATAGGTAACATTGGGGCTATATAGGGGTTATAATGGGATAATGGAGAAGAAACTGGAAACTACTATTCTATAATAGGGTATAGAAGCATACTACTGGCTTCCCTCTGTCTCTGAGCAACGCAAGCTCCCCAAACGTATGCTCTCTGAATGGTCGCATACGTTCTTGGCTTTGGTATCCTCAACGAACAACAACATAAACTCGGGTGGAGGTGGCTGACTCGCAGAGTCGCCCGCCCGTGGCCCAAGCGCTTCACGTCCGCTTGCGCAGGACCACACCTGCTAGACAGGAATACGCTGACCCAGACCCTCAAAGGATCAAGAAATCAGATCCCCTATGTAGACCCGAACCAGATAACCCCTATATATTCTCTATCGTTCCCCTATATGGTTCTGGGGGATCTATGTTTTAGATTCCTGTGGAGGCCTGGGTACGCTAGAGTAAAGCAGGCTCCAGACTTTAGGGTTCAGGGTTTCGGGTTTAGGCTTCAGGGCTCAGGGTTTAGAGCGAGAGGGTTTTGATAACGCCAAAACCACCCAAATAAAGACGCTGCAGCCGTGGTGATCTGTGGGGTTGGGGTTACCAAAGTCCTCTTACTAGTTTTGGACTTGTATTGGTGTACAGGACGTGCATTTTCTGGCCTTTGGTTAGCTGGAAATGAGGGATGGAACAGAACATGAAAACGGCTATAATGGATTATAGCTAGCCAAACGCTAGTTTTAACGTTGCCAGGATGCAGAAGTGTCTAGGCCCAAAAAAGTGTTTTTTCTTTTGGATGCGTGGGTTTTGTGTGGTGACGATGCTCATCTCAACAAGTTGCATGGCAGCACTGCTTCCAGGAGCCATTTTTGATACGGTTGTGCTGGCAATGGCATCAGTATCGCAAAAAAGATCGTATTGTGGTTTCAATCTGTTCCCTGTTGATACCCCTTTGGCACATGTTGCAGGCGGTTGCAGAAGCTAGACCACCCAACGCCACTACCAGCACTACACCCTGATGCCTCAATTCGTGGAGCACCTCATATAGCCTATAACTCAATAGTAACAGAACCCTGAACCCTGAACCCTAAACCCGCCATCCACTGTATGGATTATTGTGCAGCAAACCGGAGTCCCTAAGCCTAAGCCCGAATTCCTTAACTTCTTAACCCTAAGCCCTACCTAAACCCCAAAAGTATGCAAAATAATAGACCTAAACCCATAAAATCAGCCATAAAGGGCATTATTTTACAGACTTTTGGGGTCCAGGTAAAGGCTTAAAGGGATCTACCCTAAACTCATCCCCGAAGCCAAGCCTGGGAATTCCTAACCCTAAGGGTCCAAGTACCTAATTATGAGATACTTCCCCCAAACCTGTACTAGAATTACTAGTACCCAAAACCCGAATACCTAATTATTCGGTACTTGGACCCTCTGGGTAATTCCTTGAATTTGATGCTGAAACTTGAGCTCCTGACCCCTGAGCCCTCGAGCTTGAGGCTCCAAAGGCGTCCGTGTCTAAAGCCTACAGCTTGACCCCGGAACCCTAAACCCTGAACCCTAAACCCTAAACCCTAATCCTCAACCTCCAGCTCTGAGCCCCAGAGCCTCAAACCCTAAACTGTAAATTTCGCAGCCTTAACTAACCCGAAACCGGTTTAGGGTTAAGATTTAGGGCGTGGGGCTGCGGGTTCAGGATTTGCTGGGAGATGAAGAATAAAAACGGAAACGGAAACTACTACACCATTTAGCTGTAGTCCCCTGAAATATTTTCAATGTCTAGTATAATATAATCCTGAGGAGTTATTAGAAATTTTCTAGGGTGTGGGGTTTAGGGTGTGGGGCTGAGGGTTTAGGATTTGAAGGGTTATGAAGGAATGGAAACTAAGATTGGAACCACCTGTCATTGCGGAAAAACGAGTCGGTTATAGGCCAGTTATAGGCTACATAGAGAGCAAGAAGCGAGCTGCCAAAGATTAAGCTTAACTTACATGTACAATAGTCTAAACTCCTTAAAAGGGGGTTATATACGGGACTTTTGGAGTATTCTGGTGGGGTTATTAGGGGGGCGGATACTGGGAATTGAGGGTATAGCTTACATGACTTCGATCGTCCATGGTTCAGGGGTTTAGTCTCAAGGTCTGAGAACCCTAAACGCCAGGAGGGCAGGTTCTTCGTTAGTTATGACAGCAGCACAACAAGGCCTCCTAAGGTTTATAGACCCCATATAATCCCTATATATCCCCCTACAACCCCTTTAAAGGGACCCTATTATTTGGGTCCTAGGGCCTATAAACCCTAGACCGCAAGAAGGCGTTCTTGAAATTACTTAGCCTCCTGGTCAAGGGATCCTGGGACCCTGAACCGCAAACACTGAACCTTAAACCCTTGAAACCCCAGGATTCATCTTGGAGACAAGGTCCGCCCAAAAAAACTTGAAACCCCGAACCCGTAGACCCCAAATCCATCCATCTTAAGATAATAACTGTAGGAATGAACTCTCTTGAACCTTGAGTCCCAAACACTACTCCACCCCCCCCCTTGTGGGCGATAGCCAGTCAACTTCCGATCTTCCACGGCTGCCTCCTGTGTAGGTGTCATTGTCACGATTTGTTGATCGTCATAGATTCTTCAGGAGGGGTTACCAGGAATCTTTGGGTAGGTGAGGGTTTAGGTGTAGGGTTTAGCCATGCCAAGCCTAATGGCAGTCGTCACGACGTTTTTGCAACTACGCATCAAACTCGAGGTGCATCCATGTACGTCAGTTTTCCTGCCATGGGCGACATGACAATCTTGCCTCACCCCCAGCAAACGCATTGGGAGTTGAGCCTTTTCATGGGTCATGCAATCCCTAGATGCACCTACCCTGTGCCAGTGATTGAGTGTGTCGGAAGGAAGTAACTGTAGTGAATGAGCAGGCTTTGAGGGGTACTTGGACCCTTGGGGCCAGAGAACTGTGCTCAACCGCCCCGGAAAAGCACCAAACAAGCCAGGACGTCTGGACATGAAGGGTGCCCACAAGAAGAGTCTCTTCGAGTGTGGTCCCCGGCACGCGTGGACATTGGGGTTGAGGTTTTGGGGGTTAGGGTTAGGGTTTAGGGTTTAGGGTTGCAAATGTCTCCGGTTTAAGGGCTTCATGGTTCTGGGCGTCCAGGTGCGTTGCTAATGGCTTTGGAGCTTAGGGCTTCATAGCTGCCGCAAAGATGACAAGACCCCAGTACTACACTACTGGCCTATTTGTAAGACATCGACTGGAATGTGACGCCGTACGCAGCGAAAGATCCCATGGAGCTTATCGAGACCGCCCGAAGAGAGCATCCAAGCATCAAAGAATAGCATGAAAGCTGCAATGTGCCATATCCAGAGACCAATATACTGTAGTTTGATTGCGAAATATTCCTTAACTTATACCAGGACATACCAGGACCCTTAATATGCTTTAAGGTATATTCCTTAATTAAGCGGTATTGGGCTCCCTGGGTAGGCCTCAAACCCTCTCACGGCTTAAGCCGCTGTGGGTAACCCTTGCAGGATGCGCTCCACAGAGTACTTGAAGGGTCAGGGGGACTTAGCAAGTAGGTTAATAATGGGGATAATTGGGGTTACTATATGGGTTATAGGGGCTATTAGCATACTTAACAAGTCCCCCTGACCCTCCATGTAACAGCTCTAACAAGCCGTCTCGTCAGTCAGCCTCATGATGATCCCTCCTGGGGAATTCTATGGGCGCTGAAGCTAGACTCTACATCCGAGACCCTACTTGGAGATTCATGGGACTTAGTAACTACTGTTAACTTTGCTTATAACCCTACATATAACCCTCTTAGTTGGACTTGTGTAGGTTACCCCAACTATATGTAGGGTTATCAGCAAAGTTAAAAGTAGTTACTAAGTCCCATGAACCTCCAAGTAAGCCCTACGCAAACTCTTTTTAAGGTTTTGTTTTCTAGCAAGAGCCGACGGCTTGATCTCTTGCAGTCTCAGGTTTACGGTTTGTCTGTCTGAATCTTAGAGTACACGTACGCAGCTTAAGAGTTTAGCTTTTTGGCTGTAGTTTGGGTACTCCCCCCCCCCTCACTAACAGTTGGATAATATTTATAATATGGTTATATATAGCCCTTGATAGGACCCACAATATAGACTGCTACTGGGGGGTCAGTACCCAAGGTGTAGTATTAGTTGACGTCCCACAATATGGTCTCAAAGTATCCATTACCCTAAACCCTAAACCCTAAGCTATTTTGGCACATGGACTCTGCGCAAGGCTTGAGCTAAGAAAGTCAAAGCCCTTAACCGTGGGAGAGCGTTGGTTTTAGGTTCCGTTTTCTGCATGGAGTGCTATAGTGGAACTGCGGCCTATCAAGCATTGGGCCAGTATACTGTTCAGATTCAGGCCAAATTTTGGTCTTAAGGGTGTAGGTTTTCAAGTCTTAGGGTCTAGGATTTAGGGTTTAGATCATCGCAATGTGGTTCGAGACTTTTTGGGTTGTAATTCTGGTTTGGTGTTCATTAGGGGGTTAGGGTGGGAGATTGTGCAGTTACATTGACTCTATATATTATATGTATATGTCTCTCTCTATATACTTATGACAAACATATTATACACGCGCACATTTTGTGCAGTAGAGCTGGACAAGTTGCCTCATCCAACCCTAGACCCTAAAATGTGCCGGCCGACCTATGGAGCATTGTCCTTTGAACGGGGCCTTAGCCCAAACCCTAAACCCAAAACCCCAAGACTCCTTAAACCCCTAAAACCCTAAACCCCAACAAACCCTAAACCCTGAAAATCCTTAACTAAACCCACAAAAACGACAGCGAGGGGACTAGAATTAAGGGTTAAGTTTACTGGCACGTACTTCTTGTTTTCATCAGGTCTAGTTGCAGAACTCGTAGCAAAGCATTGAAGGAGAACAAACAACGCATCTCAAACGTAAGACAAAACATTGGAGGAACACGCGCGGAAAGAGTGTCTCTGAATCTGGGTTGCTGTTAAGGAACTCAGATGAAGGTACGATAATATGGGTATAGAGTAAATGATAGGATTTCCTTACTATTCTAAATTACATTAACTTGAGTTCCTTTAATTGCAACCCAAATTTGGTTTGTCCTAGGATTCATTGTTCAGGGTGGGGCAGGCGTCCCTGAAGATCTGGCCCCATGGTGCAGCGTAGAGTGGCGCCCCCTGCACAGTTTCGTTGAAGTCTAGAGAGAACCATTATCAGTATTACTACGATTAGGTGTATAACTCCTCAAATTACCAGGAGTGCTTTTTTGATTAGGGGATTAAATAGGGGATTCAAAAGTGTAATAACGGGGGATGCTAGGACTCTAGACCCTAAACCCTAAACGGATACTAGAAGTTCGGACTATAGTCTTGCATCATCGACTCTGCACCGGGCTCACAGCTTTGCTCCAACCTCGGAGTTGCGACGGTGGATACTAAAGATACTGAATGGCCCTAGGTACCTTATACCTTGGGAATGATGGTGCTATAGTATACTAAGGTCATGCAGAAAATCCTAAACCCTAAACCCAACAGTATTCGCGCAGTTTATGCATCTCGGAGGATCTCTACGCCCTAAACCTGGGTCTTTCACTATGCTAAAACCCAAGATAAGGAATCCAACTCTAAACCCAGGGTTTTAGGGTCCCCTTAGCCCTAAACCCTAAGAGTTGTTGAGAAGCATCGCAAGGAGGAAGCTGGGGCCTCAATCTTAGCCTCCCAAATTTAAAGCCTAAGCTCAAGGGGGCTTAGGGGGTCTAGGGGTTTACGGGTTTAGGGTGTTGGGCTTAGGGTGTCACGTTTACGGTTTGGGTATTAGGGTTTTGGGTTTAGGGTCCAGGGATTGGGGTTTAGGGTTTAGGGTACCTAAACCCTAAACCTTTAACCCTAACCTAAACCCTAAAACCCTGGGTTGAGGGTTGGATTCACAACCACGGATCTGGATTGAAATCCTATTGCACATTGGTTCAGCCAGACAACCCACACCTACCTTGTAGACGGCCCCCCCTCGGCAAAACTTGGATGATGGTATGAAGATGTATATATATATATATATCTATATTTGCATATGCCCATATGACCCTAAACAATCAACCGATAGCTGTTACTGGGTGAGGGGCAACACCCAATGCATACTCGCTGAACTCTTCTTCCTGAAGCCCAAGCTGTGAGGATGACAGCCTCCACCCAGACTAACCTCATACCCATTACGGTCTAGGGTTTAGGATTTAGGGTTTAGGGCTTAGCTTCCCGTGTATTCCTAGTATCTAAAAGAACCTTCAGGAGGGGTCCTAAGTGCCACATAAACAATGCAAATGTAAAGATATCACGCATTCGGGTACCAAGCTTGCTAATGCGTAGATCGGTCAGTTAGGCAACGATCTCATACTCATAAAGCTTTTTGGGGGTTGCTCTAGGTAAGTCTCAAGCCTGACACTTCCAAGACGGAACCCTTGAAACAACCATCCACCCCTGCGGGTTTCCGTGTTCATCTGGCGTACTGCGCTCCACAAAGATGGATGGCAGCCATATTAATGCTCGCCTGGTCGTTCCCAGCATTGTGGCAGCCGCGCACTGGTCTCCTGCTTGCAAGGACTCGGGTTTTAGCATGCAAAAAAAAGGCCTTTCTCAGGGTTTAGGGTTCTAGGGTTTGGGGTTTTACCCTTAACCCTCAACTAGACCTCTGACCCTAAGCCCTGAACCCTAATCCCTGTAATCCCAGATCTTAAGCTCTTAACCCTAAGCCTTGATGTAGAGGCCGAAACACTTACCAATATTGTGGTCTAGGATTCCTCGCATAGTTGTATTAGAGGGTACCTCAAACAGAGCTGAAGATGGTATTGTTAGTCTACTATTTGCTTAAAACACAAGAGATTTTTTTAAAAGAAAGTTTTTGTGTGTTTCTTAAGCAAATAGTAGTTAGGCGCCTGGAGTAAGCCTCCCCAAACAGACCAGGGGGCCATATAGATGCCCTACAGGCCCAACCGCAGGGTTTAGGGTTTGGGGTTTAGGGTTTGGGGTTCAGGGTTTAGGGTTCAGGGCTTAGGGTTTAGGGCTTGGGGTTTTAGGACTTAGGTTTCTGGGACCGCCTGTAGCATCGTGTTT
This sequence comes from Symbiodinium pilosum, assembly GCA_905231905.1. Lineage (NCBI taxonomy): Eukaryota > Dinophyceae > Suessiales > Symbiodiniaceae > Symbiodinium > Symbiodinium pilosum. The sequence continues at coordinate 8,546 of CAJNIZ010001650.1, forward strand.
GAGCGAGATTTTGGCACGGTTAAGGGTCAAGGGCTGAGCTCCCCCAAGCACACGCGGTTTAGGGTTAACCTAAACCCCAATAGTATGTAAAATAATAGCCCTAAACCCATAATAATGGCCATAAAGGCCATTATTTTACATACCTTTAGGGTTAAGGGCTTCAGGTTGATGCAATAAAATCCTGCATGACTTCAGTATATGAAGCCCTGGACCCAGAAGTATGTAAACTACCGAGGATTTTTAAAATCCTGCCGGACCCTAAGTACTTTATACCTAGGGAATTATGGTATTTTAGTGTGCTAAGGCCATGCAGGATGTTTTGTATCAACTGTATTGGCTCCAAGTCCATGAAAACGAGTGTAACAAGCCATTGTTCTGCATTCTTGGTCCTGGTATAGACCGTAAACTCTGCAAAACGCAAAAACCCTTCCCTCCCCAAAACAAAGGTGGCAATCCGCATGAGTAGTGCAAATGGCTGATAGACAGTGTGTTCTTGGAGGATATTGTTTTACAGGAGTTCAGCACGATGTGCTTTCATACTTGTCACTTTGCCTTGTTTTTGAATCCTTCACCGCCCCGATACTCCACTCTCTACTCTTGGGTGGGATTCGTACTAAATCACTCAACACATTGGTTGAGGCACAGTGTATACTAAAAACCCTAAACCCTAAACCACTGCCCAAGTGCCTCTATTTTTCCATGGGAAACATGGTTGTCAAACCACCGGCTAGAGGAAAGGTCGTGCCTTAGGGTTGAGGGTCTAGGGTTCAGAGTTTAGGGTTTAGGGCCTAGGGTTTAGTCTTGGGGTCGCTCCAGATACGTATCCACTTTAAAGCCTGAAAAACTGTGTATGTAGGCCATGATTATGGACTGTTCAACTCGCTCAAAAGTTGGGTACATCGGTCAGTATTGTAGATATTTTGGAGGTTCGGGTCCCTACCTAAACCCTACACTGGGTTGCTGTTAAGGAACTTAAAATAAAGTTACCACAATGGGTATATATAGTAAATAATAGGGTTTCTCCAATATAGTAACTTAATTTAAGTTCCTTAACAGCAACCCAGTAAATTCCGTAAGCCATAAACGCCCTAAGCCCGAGGTATATCGCGCGTGGTCCACTCCTGGACGTGGCAGAGTCACCGCCAGAACAGCCGGAGGACGAGTCCCACCTGGTGGGTCTGGGGTTCAGGGTTGAAGGTTTAGGGTTCAGGGTTCAGGATTAAGGGTTTGGGGTCTCGGGTTTGGGATTGAGGGTTGTAGGTCAAGGGCTTGAGGTCAAGGATTTGGGGTCAAGGAGTTCCAGGATTTGCAGCACAGGCTTTGCCCAGGGAGCCGAATACCCGTCAATTGAGGAACATCTACCTTACCCTAGACCCTAAACCCTAAACCCCGGTTTGGATCCTCGTAGCATTCCTGAGGTCTGTCGTAGTGCGCGTGGGGATCAAAGCAGGAGGTTGATAAGTCCGTTTTGAGAGGTCTACGTGCTGCTTATTCTGAAGAGCTCCTGTTGGAATCTGAGGTTTGAGATTGGGATTGCACCCTAAACCCTAAAGACCTAAACCCTAAACTTTAAATCAACAAACTGAAGAGGACTTGGCGTTACCTTCGGTAGACGTCGCGGGGCTATGGGAGGACTTCTTGCTGAAGGCCAGGCACGGCTACTTAGAGGTTCGTGGGACTTAGTTTAGGGCTTAGGGGTTCAGATTCAACCCTGCTTATAAATGGGGTAACTTACAGAAGTCTGGTGGGGGGGGCTATAAGTAGGGTCATTAGGCCAGTAATAAGTAGTTACGAAGTGCCATAAGCCCTTCAGATACCCCTTTGTAAACATACCCAGAGAGCTTAAGCGGGATTGCACTGGGTTTAGGGTTGAGGGTTTTGGGTTATATAGGGTTTAATAGGTTTTTTTTTTTTTTAAATGGGGATCAGACGACCGGATCCAGGGATATTTCCCCAAAAGTATGGAGAATCAAATCTAAAATGAAGTGGTAACTGGGGTTTGCTACTGGTGTTTGCTAGAGGTTTTGAGTAGATTGCTCGAGTATTCTGGCAACCCCAACCCTAAAGTTTAGGGGTTTAGGGTTTAGGGTCCGTAGCAAATAGCAATAGTAGATGACGGTAGGAAATTGTAATGGTAGACAGTAATAGTGAATAGTAAAAGCATCAAATTCTAATAGTAAACAATCCTAGCAAATAGTGATTGTAGATATGGTAGTTTCCCAAAATAGGAGACCCCACTATAGACCCCAAAATACTATAGTCCTTATTATAGGGACCCCCAAAATGGTACCCCTAATTTTGGGAACCCCCCATATATGGTAGACCATAGGACCCTCCTTTGAGCCGTTGGGGTTGCCCAAATCCTCACGTTATGTGAGGGTTTAGTGTGCAAGTACGTACCTGGATAAGTCACTAGACTGCACTTAAGGAACATACTCGAAATAGAACGGTTCTAGGGGGACATGTAGGGATTAGTATTGACTGTAATTCAGAAATCTAGTACTCTGAATGGTGCCCGTACCCCCTATCATGATTTGAGGTGTATTCCTTCAAGCAAAATTCGTGGGCTCCCTGGATTTGGTAATTGCGGAAGTGTATGTGGGTGTGAGGCTTTAGGGCCAAGGCTTTTGAGTAAGCTTATGTGAGTTTGCATTGAATGCAAGTTTCAGGATGTAAAGCGTGCTTCTTAGAGTTTATCCTGATGAGGGAACCTATGGGGTAGCATAAGGGTAGTGGTAGGAGAATCCATGAAAGAACGGTGATAGAGCTGGACCTGCAGGTATCGAACTGCGAACGGGAACTATCACGTCACGACAGTGCAAAGCATGCTCTATCCACAGTGCTCGGAGCGCATGTTCTTTCCTGAGGTTCCACTTGCCTAGTAGCTGACTACTCGGGACATGGGTAGTCGTATTTGGATTATAGGTTATGGTGGAAACGCATGACCACTGAGTACATGGAGCCTTTCGCATCATCATTGCATACTGGGAACCTTAGGAGGGGTTTCAAACTTTATGCCTCCAAACGCTAGACCCTACACTTCATCAAAGAGGAAACCTAGTTGCGCCTTTCATCCCGTTTCAGCCCAAGTAGGGTTCTGAAGCAGCAGATGACGGCTAAGGTTTAGGGTTTAGGGATTTAGAGTTCAGGGTTTAGGGCTTAGGGTTCCGGAGGTTGGATGCCTGCATAGGCTCAGGCTAATGTTGTGGTCAGGGCAGTCAAAGGTCCAAGTACTCTGAAGAAGCTGTAGATCCTAAACCCCTGGGACATTAAGGCTCATGGCCTTGAGGGTGAAATATGGGTATGGGGGTGGCAGTTTAGCCCTAAACCCTAAACCCTAAACCCTAAATAGGAGGGCCCAACTTTCGAGTTCAAACCTTCAAATATTATGCTATTTATTACAGGGTCTCCCCAAAAGGACCCAGGGTTCGAGGTTCAAGGTTTCTGGAAACACAATATGAGCTATAGTTGGAGCTCCCAGTAACTTAGTAATCCCTATAATATTCCCTTCTATAATCCCCTAAATATAGCCCCCTGTACAGAGTTTATAGACTATTGCTCATCTAGAGTTAGGTTCCCATCAAAACTGCTTGGGACTTAGCTTGGACTCTCAACTCTCTGGGATTCCCTTGTACTCCTAGACCCTAAACCCTGGACCCTACACTCTAAACCCCTAAACCCTTATAGGGACCTAAAGGGTTAACCCGTAGTAGGGGTCCTATACCCTAAACCCTAAACCCAGTCCTAAGTGCCACTTGAGAGCGAAGCAGATGGTAAGCCTCCAGGCAGACTATTGAAGTCTGAAGGTTTTTTATGGGTTGCCCTACTACCCCCCTCTATACCCAGAGAGCCCGATATAGTTTCATTAAGGAATGTACCTGAAATTATACTACGATCCTTCATATGATTTAAGGTGTATTCCTAAACTAGGGGGGTTTGGGCTCCCTGGGTACTAACCCCCCCTAGGTTCCTCCTTAATTAAGATATTCGAGTGATGTCTAGGGCTAACTCGGCTTGATTCAAGTCAATTCAGGGCGAGCCTAGGTGGGCTAGCAGGGAAACCCATGATTTGTTTGGTAAAGATCAGGGTTTGAAGCATTGAAGGTTCAGGGCTTTTAAGCTTGTGGTTGAGTGATTATATGCTCTAGCTAAGTTTAGCTTTCCCTTGAGGGGAAAGCTGCCTGCCCAAACCCAGAGCAAACCGCCGTTAAATATATATATATATGTATATATATATGTTACATATATATTTATATTATATATATATATAAGCAGATGGATTCCGAACTGTATTAGCTCATTGTCTCTGAGCAGGTAGAGAACCGGAGAACAGCATATGACCGGTGGGGTACGCGGATTTTGCTGTTTCCGTGGCTGGGCTTGCAGAAGCTTCGTTAGAGTGGTCAGAGTTCAGCAGTTTAGAAACAAGCCCAAAGGGTCCATGTAGGTATATGGTATATACTTAGGGCCCAAAGAGGTTCCCATATACTTACTTTAGAGCCCAAGTATATACCATATAACTACATGGACCCTTTGGGAAGGGTTTAGGGTAGAGATTTTGCGGCTTTCGTGATAAAGGTCACCTCTGGAGCTTGAAAGCGCAAAGCAGGGGCTTCCCTCGATGAAGGTTTGGCCCCTAAACACCCGCACCCCTCCCAAAGAAACACAAGAAGTTTCTAGAATTCATGAGACCTTCAAAGGTTGAAAGTATGGGCCCCCTATGTTTTTTTTCAGGGGGGTTCTAGGGTTCCTGAAGTGTGCGTATAAATATATATATATATATCTCTCTCTCTCTCTCTCTCTCTCTGTCTATAACTCGTGGCACATATGGAGCATACAGGGACAGAAAGGGACCCCAGGAATATGGTTCCCATACTAGTGGGCCACAGTTGGAATCTTGGAGTCCAAGGCTGCGATCATCAGAAAAAAGATTCAATGCAAATGATAGATCTAGGGATGTCAGGAAAACTTTGGGTTTAGGGTTTAGGGACTTTGGGTTTAGAAAGTATAGGTCTTTTGTGCAAGTACGTGCTTTTGGACCACTGTTCGTAATCCTTGCTGCCGCGTCCTGTCCGCGAACTGAAGCCTACCGAGGGACCTCTGAACAGAACCCCAAACCGGACCTAAAGTAACCTGGCCCCTTAAACAAGTCAAAAATACCAAGGCATTAGTTACAAGACCCGCTTTTTTACAGAAACAGGGTTCCAGGGTTGTACCCCCGAGGTCGTACCCATAAGAGATTTCCCGAATATGGCCTTAATATACCCTTTATATATCTTTATATAATCCCCTAGGGTCCCTCAAACGGATCCCAGAACCCAGGAGTACAACCCTAGAAAAACTCTTGGGCATTTGTTATTCTAGGTACAGTCTACCAGTCCACAATGTTTGGCCTGAGATCCAAAGGCTCCAAGATCCAGAAGACGCAACGAACGCGGTTTAGGGTCTAGGGTTATTCTAGTCACACCTTGCAGCACTTCAGGTGGCGAAGCTCTTGTAAATCTGTAAAGCCCTGTATAGGGGAAGGAAAGGGTGGTGCCAAGATTGCCTACACAGTATGCTTAAAAGGTTCAGGGTTAGTCATAAGCCGGGTTGTAACGCCCGATGTTTGATTATGTTGTAACTGGCGTTTGCGGCGCATAACTGACTTTAAAAGAAAGCGCAGGAACTCTCTATATGTACATGTACAGACTTGGTCAGCCTGTTGGATTAAAATGCTGACCCCTGGTATTAAGCCCTAGAGCCCAAACCCCAACCCTTCAAGCGTCAGACATCACTCAACTAGCCCCATCCTGCCTCCTAAGCCCTCAATTCATGGGTTCCCAACCAGCCCCCGTATACTACCCTGCCTGAGGCTCCCCGTTGAGTAATGTTAAATGATGATGAAGGGGGAACCTAGGGGGCAGGACGGGGGCGGGGAAATATGGGGACCGGATCAATCCGTCAACCAACACACATAACCAACCACACCCCTAATCCCTGAGAACCCCAAATCCCCAAGCCCTAAACCCTAGACCATGTATAGATCCTACCTGAAACACAACACAAGGCCTGAAGAGCTTGTAAATAGGTTGTACGGCTTTCCGCTGCTGGCAGTTGGCCACTATGGCTTCGGCCCGCTTAGAAGAGCCACGCGCTGGCTCCTCTGTCAGCTTACTTCGTTAGGGTTCAGGGTTTAGTGTTTCGGGCGTAAACGGGGGTAACGATTATTCAAGGGGACGGACTAGTGCAAACTTTCTCCTAGACAGAACCTCACCCTAAAGCCCAAACCCTAGAGGTCATGGAGACTTTCGTCTCAACAAAAGTGGGATTTGAGATTCATCTTCGCACAGGTAGAAAGGAGATGTGAGCTATAGCAAAACATCCTTATTGTGATTTACAGAGTTAATGGGTAATTGTATGGGGGACTACAATAGAGGATATTAAGGGGGATACTTGGAGTTTAGACAGTGGCTCATGTGGAGGGAAAACAGTGCTCGTACTAGACTAGTTGAACTTCTCATCACAGGGGCAGATGTGCGCCACATAGCGCAACCCCTGAAGAATTGGTTTACCAGTACCTGGTCAGAGACCGTTCCGCAGTCTTTATTACGAGCCCCACTCGAAGAAGAAGAGGAAGAAAAAGAAGAGGTTCGAAGAAGTGGTGCCTGATTTGGGCGGTGTTGTGCTTAGATAACGGCAATAACAAGAAGGCAGCAGCAGAATAGTGACAAGCGCTTCCCCAACTTACTTGGTGGACCCTCCGTGCTTAGAGTCCCTGATTGTTTCGATTGGTAGGGTTGAAATTTGAACCTTCTAGGGCTTAGCAGATGCTTACGATATGTAGGGTTTAGGGTTCAGGGGTTTAGGGTTTAGGGCAAAACAGGGGGCTCGCCCTCATGAACCACCAAATACTTGAAGTCCGATTACAAGGATGTACAAATCTAAGCCCTGACCTGTGGGGGTGCTTCCTTTGTTTGGAGAACCTAAACCCATTAACTTGAGTAGCATCTTTATATGAGTTGTAGTTTTAAACTCCTTGAAAAGGGCCATATAGAGGATTATAGAGGGGAGCATTATAGGGGCTATTAAGGAGATACTCGGAGGCCAGAGATAGCTCGTAAAAAAAATGGTGTATATATATATATGTAGTATAGCCTACACAACCCTATAGACTCCCCCTGGAACATCTAGGGTGAGTTTTAGGGTTTAGGGAAAAGGGGACCACCCATTTTTCCCCCCCCCCCCTCCCCCACACATAGGGATGGTTTCGGTGGAAATTCGTTTAAGGGTTCAGGGTTTAGGGAGCCCGTGTTGCTTTTTTGTTTGTTTGTTTTTTGGTTGTTGGGCCCCTCAAAGACGAGCCAGGCAGACCGGTAAGTGAGTGAACTCCCGTCCCCCGCCCAAACAGCAAAAAACAAAGTCCCGTAGCTATGACTTGCAGGACTTAAAGCCAGGCTTCTCCCATTATAACCTTACTGCGCACCAGCCTAGACCCTAAACCCGAAACCCTAAACCCTGAACCCTAAACCCTAAACCCTGAACCCTGAACCCTAAACCCTAAATTGTTCACCCCGAGGCTCCTGCGGCATCCGCTGCTACTGGAAGGAGCAGGCTACATTCTCACGTGGCCGGTCCCGAAAGGTTGATGTTATTACCCTAAGGGTCCAAGGACCCAAATAGTAGGGTCCCTTTAAAGGGGTTCTAGGGGGATATATAGGGTTTAGGGTGTTAGGGTCCAAGGATACAAATAGGGTTCTAGGGCCCAAATACCATAATATTACAGGTATTTGGGCCCTAAAACCTTATTATTTGGGTCCTTGGACCCTTAGGGTTATATAGTCCCAGTTTAGGGTTTTGGGGTTTTGGGCTTTGGGGTTTAGGGTTTCAAAAGTTTAGAGGGTCCAAGCTTTCAATAATTAGGTACTTGGGTTTTGGGTGATATTAATTCTAGTACGGGTTTGGGGGAAGTATCTAATTATTAGGTATTTGGACCCTTACGGAGTCCCAAGATCTCTGTACCCCCTTGGGTTACCTATTCAGGGTTTAGGGCTAAGCTAATTAGTCTGGCAAGCACGGACCAAGTACCGTTGATGATGAAGGTGCTCTCGATAACTCTACACAGTGGGGCTGCCTAAGCCCTAAACCTGAACCTTATTTGAGCTATAGTCTAAACTCCTCAAAGTGGGATTATACAGGGAAGAATATAGGGGAGTACTATAGGGGTTATTAAGGGGATACTAGGAGTTTAGACTAGAGCTCATTTTCAAATCCATCCCGTACTTCTCGCTGACCGGAAATTCGGTTGGTCCACCGTCTTGCTCTGGGCATGGCGGCGGATGTAATTTAAAGGTGAGGAAGTATTTTTCGGGCACAACTCTGAATCCTAAACCCTGAAGATCAAGGTAGGAGGTTGGGGTTTCGGAGTCTTGAGGCTTTGGGCTTTGATGTATGGCAGTTCCTGACGTTAAGCTTGGCAGACCTTGGGATTTAGGTTTAGGGTATCCTTGTAGGTTTCAGCCCTAGACCCTATAAATCCTGAAGCTTTCAGCCCCGTCTGGATCTGGGTATACCCTGTAGTTCGCCTACCAGTTAGGGTTGTATCTGCCAAGTAAAAAATCGTTTAGGATTCAGGGCTTAATGATTAGGGTTTAGGGTGTTATCATGTAAACCCTAGCCCTAAACTCTAAATCCATATTGAACCTACGTGACGAAAATCCTAAGTTTAATGAGGTGACGGCCGAGATAGTCTCTTTCAGATACTCTTATCCTAACGGTCCAAGTACCCAAATAAAAGGGTTTACGATACCAAATACAATTCACTTTGGACCTGAAACCACAATGTTTGGGTACGTGGACAACTAGGGTTATAGATAGCACCAGTCTGGCTTGGACAACTAGGCTTATAGATAGAGCGCGCATGTCTTAATGTGGATATTCTGGAATGAACCCCTATATAATCCCATCTGGAACTGGGAAGGGAGCTCGCTTGGAACCTACATACTCCGCACACGTAGGTTGAGGGTGTAGGGGTTAGGGATTGCCCCAGATAAAATGTAGGAATTGGAGTTATATGGGGAACATACAGGGTTTAGGGTTTAGGTTTCAGATTTTAGGATTTAGGGCGTAGTGTGGGGGGTTCTCTATATATATATATATGTGTATCTCTATATATATATATATATAGGAAAATCCAACCGAAATATCGGAGAATCCAACGAAAACGAACATGGAACATGACATGGTAATTTGTTTTATGCAGGGGCTTATATAGATTGTATTGTGAGAGTTTAAATGGATACCAATATCGTAGTCCCAGCTTCCTTGTACGATTATCTTGTACTTGGAGGTTCATATGGTCTAGTAAGTACTTATAACTGGGCTTACGACCATAGTTATAATTAGGGGCAATGTACATAAGTCCGGTTACGGGGGCTGTAAGTAGAGTTTTAAGGCCAGTTATAAGTAGTTACTCAATCTCATGAACTTTCAAGTAGGGTACCTTCTCAACTCGATTTTCTCGAAGCATGCTGGCTGTGTCCAGGGTTTAATGGTTTCGTGTGTAGGGTTTGGAGTCTGGGGTTGTGGATGTAGCCCCAGCAATGGTAACTAAGATGCTTTGGGCTTTCTACGCCTAAACCCTAAACCCTCAACCATATATAAACCCTTGCCAACCAAACCTAAATACAAGCCACCCCAAACTTAAATACTTGGTTTTGTAGGCTGCCACATAACTAATTTCCTTCTTGAGCCCTGAACGCTTAAACCCTACAAACCCATAACCCCACCCTCACCCTGAGCTCTACAGCCTACCCTCCTCAGGCCCTAACCCTAAAAGGCTCTAACATTTCCCGAAGCCCCTATGGCCCTTGCAAACCCCTCTAACCTCATCCCTCTACGGGCCTAGGCCCTACGCCCCTAGCTAAAGCCCCAACCCCTCTTACACCATAACCCATATACAGCCCTAAGCCCTAAGCATTTCTAGATGAATTCTGCTTCATTTTTGTTATTTGGGCGGCCCAGCAGGCATCGAGGGCCCTGGATTCCCGAAGGCCTGCTGGTGGGACTCCTGACCAACGCCTTTCGGGAAACCGAGCCGGCTTTCCCGAAGCCCTCTGGGCAGAAGAACGTATTCCAGAATCTACCTGTTAAAGCTGGCGCGCGATCAGGAGACTTCTGATACTCTACAACACGCCGGCAGGCGCGCCCGCCTTTTTCCTTGCATGGGTGCCGTTGCCTTGGCTGCAAAACGACTAGGTAAGTCCAGTTGTCAAGCCGCCAAACTTGCATCAGAAGGACCACTCATAGGACTACGCATAAGCTTACAACTCGTTGTTCCAAGGTAGTTGTGCCCCAGATGCTGTCAAGACAGAAAAGATTGGCCTGCAACGGGCTTGTGTACAGACTTCGCAAGTTACATAGGCTGGGCCAAGTACGCATTCTGCGACCAATCCCGCTGCAACAACTTTCCTAGAGCTTGCTTGTAAGCTCTACGTAGTTTGCGTGTTTGTATGGTTCTTGTGGCGTGACCCAAACGCTTTCAAATCCTCAGCAAGCTTGAACAAGCTTTTTTCGGCGTGGGCAAGTTTTTTTCCGGTGACGGCGGGTCCATCAAGATTTCTTTCTCTGGAGGGTTTCCTTCCTAAAGGGCCCGCCCGACTTTTTGAAAGCACATAGCTCTGACATCTCTGTCGGCGATTGATTCCCGGCATTTATTACCATCTGCCGACCATTCCATCCAAGTCCCAAAGCTAAGCATGGCTACCAACAACGTTTGCGATCGCTGTTGCTTTTGCTTTTGCAGGATCCGGATATAAGCTTGCACATTTTTGCTACAAACGGGAGCGCTCCCGAGACCGTCGTTTCCGCAATGCTTCTTCCGTACGTCCAGAAGATACATATAGATACATATAAAAAAACTACATATACATATATATATATATGTATACACGGGAATGACACGGGTTGCCTGCAATCCGCCTTCGGACCCCTACGTGGCAGGGCCTAGGACCATTTGCCCTTGCGGGAGCGTTGCAAATCGTGCTTTGCAGTTAGTGAGGTTCCACAAGCATTTGCTGAATTTACATGCATGCTGTGTGCGTGGTGAAATTAGTAAAGCATCAACTTTGAGATCACGACAGAACTCACATCGGGACGTCAGATGTAGATTGTTGATTCGAGTTAGTTTCGAACCTTTGGTTTGCTTGATTTATGTTATGAGCATATTGGTGGTCATTTTTTCTTAACGAAGGGGTGGTAATAATACCCCCAAAGAAATCCGTAATTATGTTGGTAGCTCGCATTTGAAGTCAATTCAAGTCCTCTCCTGATTCCTGCTCCTCCGTCTCCATTTCCTCCACCTGCACACCTTAAGACACGCAAACCAAAGACACATCCCCAGAGAAAGGTTAAGTCTTTACGATAATGTGGTCCGAACTTCTGTGTTTTTGCAGCGCTGGTTCCTGTCTAGGAACAATGCAATGTAGGTGCCCAACCCCAAACCCCAAAATAAAACAGTGCATCAGCATTTGCAGTCGCAAAAAAATCAGCATGTAGGCTATACAGGTATTCGGACAACACCTAGATCCCACGAAGCCCTGCCCCCCGAACAGTAAAGCGTCGCACGGCGCCATATAAAGTAAACCACAATGGGGTTGTTTGATATTTGTGTGGTGGAGGCTTGGATATGAGGGAGGGGTGCTTTATACATAGCTCCCATATCACCTGAATCGTCCGCGCTTTCCTTTGAATATCCACTTTTGGGGATGATAACTCCCATAGATCCTTAAGCCCTAAGCCCTGTGCTTTGATAACCCCTTAGAGACCCTCTGATTCCTCAAGCCATGCTTAGAGTAATTAACCAATGTACAAGTTAAAAAAACGGCATTGTGCCTAATATGTGGATACTCTATTTTTTGAAGGGTCTAGGTTACCCTAAACCCCAACCCGTATAAACCCTATAAACCCCGAACCCTAAAACTCTGAGCCGGTGGGGCTGAGGTTGCCCTTGGCGGCGCAGGGACGCCTCACCTCGGATGCGAGCTTGGCAGCTCGGAAAGTTCGGGCTTCCACAAGGTTTACGGGTTTAAGGGTTGCGGGTTCAGGTTTTAGGGTTCAAGGCTTACGGTTCAGGGTCCAAAGTGTAGGGTTCAGGGTCTCCGGTAAGGGTCCTTTTACTGGCCTGCTGCTGAGGAAGGCAGTTTAAGTTACCATTATATGGGTATATAGGGTTTGGGGTCTGAGTTACCATAATATGGCGATATTGTTATATAGTGGATACTGGGGATCCTTCGAATCAATTGAATGTAAGTTCCTTTACAACAACCCCAGTTTCAAGGGGTTGTAGGGGATTTGGTGTAGGGCCTTTATAGATAGTAGGGTCCCTTCTTGGGGGGTTCCTATATAAAAGATAATTGTAGGGAAACCCACATTCGCAGCTTGAATAATGTTGAATTGACATTACAATCAAGGCGTCGTCTGGGGTTTAATAAGATAATGTGGGTCCGGGAAGGTTTTTTTGACACTCCCAGCTACGTATCATGAGGTGACAGGTTCAGGCTGTACTCCAGGCTGAGGGCTTTGGGATCTTAAGTCAGGGTGCGAGCTTAAGATGTAAAGGGGGGATCATTCATCCGTTGCATGTTTCTTCCGTAAAACCTCCTAAGCCCTGTTGTTGAGGGTCAAGTACTCGTGGGGTCCCGTTTTCAGGGGTTTCCCTACTACCCCGCTCTACCCGAATTCTCTATACCCTGGGCATCGTATATTGATCCTAATCAATAAAACGACAGGAAAGTATGTTGATATTGTTTTCTCACATTTCTCTTGAGTAAGTACACTATCTTATTGATCTTGGTCCTTCGACATTTTACCATATTTTTTGGTATTACCAACTCACATGTCTGTTGATGTTGATCTTGATTTGCCTTTGATTTTTCATTCCGTGCCAAGAAATCAAATTCTGACGAAATGTGATCCAACTTGACCAAACTTGACAGAGAAAACATTGTGTGTCAATGTTTGTCAATTTTGGCCACAATTTGGTCCAATGTTGGTCAAATTTACTTGGTTCCATACTGGACTATGTTTTATGAGATGCTATGATTTTTGGTTCCGAATGCTCAATGGAAGTTTTCCTATTGAGATATTGATTGGTTCTTAGTTTGTCAAATCCAGTCTGATATATATATATATACATATGTATAAATATATGTATATATATATGTATATACTGAAAAGGTATGAATCAATAGGAATGTAGACTTATGGATTAAGATCAATAGGCGATGCCCAGGGTACTTCCCTACTACCTCCCCCTCAGTTTCCTCTTAATTAATTCTGATTAGGCTTATCTATCCTTAAATAGCCTTAATTAAGGGGGGACTAGGGGGGGTCGTGTAGGGAAGGTATAGCCGGGGAACCAATGACATTTCCCTACCCAAAACCCTAAACCCTGAACCTAAACCCTAAACCCTAAACCCTGAACCTGAAACCTAGTGAAGTAGTGTGGCGTACCGTTTAGTCCAGAGGACCGGCGTTATTCTTTTGATGAGAGTCCCGCGGTGCCCCATTGCCACGCCAAATCCTGAAGTTGAGGAACAATCGCACAAATTTATGGGTGTGGGGTTTGGGGTTTAGGGTTTGGGGTTTAGGATTTAGAGTTTGAGGGCTTTAGAATTTAGAGTTTAAGGCTTAGGGTTCAGGGTTTGCAGAATCGACAAACCAACAACGCTCAGGACTCTTCTCAGGCCTAAACCAGCTACATATTTAACCGTCTAATTCCTCTATAACCCTAAACCCTGAATCCCAAACCCAACCCCTAAACCCTAAACCTTAAACCTAGACCCTAGATCCCACTCAAAAACCCCAAGCCCTAAATCCAAAACCCTACAACCCAATCAAATCCCAAGCCCGAACCCTAAATCCCGAAGCTAAACCCAACATTTCAAACTCTGAGCCGTAGATCCCAAGCACAAGGCCCGATTGTAGATCCCACGCCTTGGCCGCTAAACCCCAAACTTCCTAAACCCTAAACCCCTAAACACTAAACCCTAAACCCCTAAACCCTAAACCCCTAAACCTCTAAGCCCCTTGACCCCAAACTGCAAGACCTACACTCCCGGAAACTAACATGGAAACCCTAAAAAGGCCCTGTAAAGACTACAGTTCCTCTAAAAGGGGACTACATGGGTTTCCATGTTAGTTCGGGGGAGTGTAAATCTCATGTTCTGCTGCAGAGGCCATCTTGGCAGCTTTAGGCTTTGGTGTTTGCCACGGGACTTTCGCCACTGTGACTGCATGGTTAAGGGTTTAGGGTTTAGGGTTAAGGGTTTAGGGTTTAGGGTTAGGGTTTTTGGATGTAAGGTCAAGGGTTTGCGTTTAGGCTCTAGGATTTAGGGTTTGGGATTAGGATTACATGTTCAGGGTTTTAGTGTTGAAGGCTACACACACACACACATATATATATATATACACATATATGTAGAGAAAGATACACACACATATACAGTATGTACATACGTGTACATGTACATATGGGAGGTTGGGGACAATACGGCTGCTGTCAAGCTTAAGGTAGCTCTGAACCCCCCTAACCAGCATCCCCAAACCACCATGGTAACCCTAAACCCTAAACCCTAAGCCCTAAACCCTAAACCCAAAGCAGCATGGTAGCTCCAAAAGGACCCACTTTCTTTACAACCTGCCAGGTTGCCCTAAGGGTCCAAGGACCCAAATAATGGGGTTCTAGGTCCCAAATACCATAATGTTAATGGTATTTGGGCCCTAAAACCTCATTATTTGGGTCCTTGCACCCTTAGATTTGGGTTTCCATGGCCCCTGAGCCCTACGCCTTTTACGATTTACCCCAGAAGTATGTAAAACAATGGCCTTTATGGCTATTATTAGGTGTTTAGGGCTATTATTTTACATAACTTTGGGGATCTAGGTAATCAAGGTTTAGGGTTATGGTTTTAGGGTTTATAGGATATAGGGTGTAAGATTAAAGGGTTCAGGTTTAGAGTTAAGGGTTTACGGTTGAGGCTCCCCTAAAAATACCACCATCCTTCTCATAGGGATTCGCAAGAGGGACCGCTACGTTTTGGGGAGCTCATAGGATCCATAAACCCTAAACCTTAAAGCGCGTATTACTTCCCATGCTTTGCAGGATAGTGCTTTTGAACGTGAGGTTTTGATGGTAAAGGCTGCAGCTTTGTGTTTTTGAGTACCAAAAAGGATTAAGATTTAGGCCAAAACTTCAGGGTTTGGGGTACCAATGGGGGTTCACTGGCCATGCTCAGATATATGCTGGGGGTTTTGCAATTGTTCTCATCTAAGAAGGTAGTTTGGGGCCCAACACAACCGACGTAGGACCTGTAGTTATAGCCCAATGATAGGTTCCCATTAGTCTAGCAGCCATTAGTATGATTGCGTCTACATAGTTTTACTGAGCAGTCTTGTATTGCTATTTCTTGCGAATGTGGAACATCGTCCCCGTTCCACGCGTGGAATATTCCTTGTGAGGCAGCCTCTGTCTTAAGCCCTAAACCCTAAACCTCAGCCCTATAAGGGGACATGCAGAAAGCTAGGGTCTGGGAAGGTGTGGTGACTACATACGGTAGTCGCCGGACCCTAAATCCTAAACCAAAGCCGGACATCACAACCTAGGCAACTTATCACCCCGGCATGGGAAATTCATGTGGAAAATTGGCGAAGATGCATGTTGTGCTAGCTCAGAAATGTAGGAAAACCTTGTATAAACCTTGAACCAAGCCAGTAGGGAGCCTTAAGCTTTTGGTTGGGGTTTGTGAGGTTCTGATACGTCGTCCTGCCGAAACAGATTGGCCCGAGTGGCTGAAACACGGCATTTAAGTATCGGTACGGAAGAACCCCAACTACATCTATGTGAAGCCTGACAGTGGGAGTGTAGGGTCTAGGGTTTTGAGTTATATGTCTTAGTACACGCAACAAGAGTGTTTCGTAACAAGCCTGGCTACTTCACGACATAGGCAGCCTAGGACGATGTCTAGATTGGTTGCTGCACCCTATCTGCAACAGTCCACCAATGTGGGACTTGTAGTAGCAACATAGCCTCATCTTAGAAGGGTATTGTCATCTCGGAGGCCGTCTCCAAAGATCAAGGTTCATTTCCTTGGCGATTCGGGTTAGTTCACGGATCCACGCCCTGCCCTCATATCATTCCCAGAGGATCCACATATATAACTATTAGGGAATTGAGGCCCATAATTCCTTCTATAGTAGTGTATTTTGGGGCCTGATTCCCCAATAGTTGTAGATGTGGACCCTCTGGGATTGGTATCATTATTGAGCATTGCTCCTGGTTGCACAATGAACACTACGTCAACCGTCTGTTTTCGGGTAGTACAGGCAACCAAGGTATCTTCAGAAAATCTGCCAGCTAAACACTAAACCCCTGGACCCTAAACCTTGGGTTATGCCCCCCCCACCCACTAATAGAGGTATATCAGCAATATCTAGGGACCCTAATATAATTACCATGATCCATTGTGGTCACTATTAACCTAAACCCCTGTACATCCCTAAGGTCGTTATGGGTACACCCCATCTTGAGCAAGCTTCAGGTTGACAAGATTCAGGGTTTATAGGGTCTAGGAACCCCAAACCGGCTCTGAGGGTCCAAGGACCCAAATAGTATGGCTTTAGGTCCCAAATACCATTCAGATTATACTATTTGGGCCCTAGAACCCCATGTTTGGGGTCCTTGGACCTTTTTGGCAGGTAACAGTAGTGAGATGATCTTCCAGGACTTGGGGTTTGGGTTTTTCGAGCTTTGATCAAGCTGTGTATTACCCCAGTAGTGGAGAAGCACCTGGAAACGAAAAGGATACTGACATGGAAACTTGGACTGTGTTGTGATTCATAGGGTTTGGGGTTTTGGGTGTACCTAGGTAATCAACTTCTTATACAACAAAGTCCTTGCACCTAAGCTTCTGGTATCTCCGCTTTCTTCTTTGCGAACAGGCTGCTCCAGGTAGGTCACGCTTAGCATTATGCGCCAATGTGCGGGATACCCCAATGCTTGCGGAGCCATAAAAAAGCGAATCCCTATACCCCTAATAAAGCCTACGCCCTGAAACCTTAACCCCTAAACCCTAAGAACCTGAACCCCTGAACACTAAATCCTAAACCCTAAACCTCAAGCGAGCAGAAGGAAGTCGAAGCCTAGAGATGAAATCTCCTCGCGCTGGCAACTCTGCGACATTTGGGAGGACATTTCCCGAAATCAAGGTGTAGGTTTTAGGGTTTAGGATGTCTCAGTGAGGGGGTGCACTGGTGCTAGACGCACCCAGGCGCGCACCCCGACTTGCAAAAGCCCGCCAACGCTGGCGCTCCACCCTCGCCTCAACGTTTTGCGTTGGAGGCTTGCAAGGCCTGCAAGCCTTGAACCAGTTCGATCTGTCCAAACTAGACGGGTGCAAGGTTTGGATTTAGGTCATAAAGACTCGCGTCTGGGAGGTTCTGGGGAGCCAGGAGATCGTGCGATTGTGAGTGGAGAGAGGTTCGCTGGAACGAGGCCCTGACGCCCTCTAGAAAAGAGGCCTTGGGAGGCCTCCGAAAAGGCCCTGTGGCCTTGTGCCTGGGACCCGTGCCAAAGCCAGAACTGATTTTTACGGCTACTGCAGGGAGCAGGTTTTCGGGCTTAGGATTCAAGATTTGGAGTTTACCTACTGGTTGGCAGTGGGAATAAGGGAACATTATTATATGTATATAATATATTTCATAGTTCCCGAATAACCGCCAGTAAGTTTCGTGTTTCGGGATTTCTTCAGTTTTTTGCATGTCCTGGCATTCCCTTCGTGAAGCTCCCCAGAAAGATAGACATATATATATAAGAAATGCAAAGGCCTAATAATGGATCATAAGAGATTAGGGTTTTAGGGTGCAGGACTAGGGACACGAGTTTTTTTTCGTGTGAGCCATCCATGAAACAATTCTTCTCTCCAAGATCTTCTCGTTCTCAAGTTTGTTTATCTTGCGTGAGTAGGGCTAACTTGTAGAGAGCCCCTATGCATGTCCTGAGATACGTACGTACCATTTCGTCATGCAGCTGATGTCTCGCATCAACGTGAATCTCATATCCCGAAACAGCAACACTGCTGCAACACCAAGCCCTGAATTGTCGCTCCCCAGCTGTGTTTGAAAAGTCGACTGTATACTGATGTACAGTGTTATACATGCTGGGCCGGCCGGCCCGCTTTGTTCACGACAATTTTATGATAACTCCGGATCGATTCGAACTTGAACCACTGGTTTCCTGCGAATCCCGACACGTCTCCAAACCCCGTCTACTGCAGGGGGCCTGAATGATTCCCAACATCTGTTTGACGCTTTTGCAGGTAATGTATATTCAATTAGATAGATATGAAAGGAATCTAGGAATCTAGGACTAACGTTGGCAAGTAATCAGATTTCTACAGCAGGTCCTTAGAAACCAGCATGTACCCCGATGAAGCCGCGAAAGATCCACAGACGTCCTTCCAGACCCTGTAGGATCCGCAGCAAGCAACCCTGGACCCTACTTTCTTTCAAGTCTCACTTGCAATTTCTTTTACCGAGAGCTTTACGGTGTATAAATGAAAATTACAGGGTGAATATTACAAAGCTGTAGGTAGCATTGGGGTTACAGGTAAACCCGACCCGAAGCCCCAGACTTACACCAAAGACCCAAACAGCCCCATACACCCTAAACCCTAGTCGAACAAGGCTTTTCCTACATGCAGCCATCTGGTCGGCCGCGTCTGCAGCGCATGCGGACGCAAGGATGGGCCTCGCCGCCATGCGCCTCAAGCTGTAAATGATCAAGGCTGCTAGTACCAGTAATTATACAGTAATTTGAGAGCAAGAACTATTGGAATTATTATAGATATTGACCAGTGTTGTTACAGTTACTGTTGCTATTAGTATTATTGTCATCATTACTCACCTTCTTGTTATTACTCAAGATGTACTGCAACACTATCATTGTTACTGCTACAATTTCTGCATGACTGTTCTGATTAGTAATTCTGTGCATCTCTCAATGTGTACGATCATCGTCATTTTCGCAGTAAGTAATTTGAATCGTATCGTTGTTACTATGCATATTACTCTTCTATTGTTATGGCTATTATTCGAATCATCAATCTCATTTTAGCATTGTCATGATCAATTGTAGTATCAAAATATCGTTGTATGTGTATTCATATTGTTGCTTTTGTGTCATTCAGTACTCTTTAGACATCGTCGATATTAACAGTAACATGAACCGTAGTACTATTGCTGTTTTTGCGACCTGGGTAATATTAGCCTCCTTCATACCCTTAATTATACATTCTCATTTTGCTGTCTTTGTCGTCAGAACATCATTGTTGTTATTCATGTTCCTGTCGTCTTTTTGTTGCAGTTCTTAGTACCTTCGATTGCAACGCATTTTGTCAGAGGGTTACTAGCCACATGAATGTCCTCCCTGTTGTTGCTCATAGTACTTTTTTCACCTTTACTCTTAGTGCCTTCAATTAGTATGTTGCCATATTCTTGTGAACAGTAATATGAGACATGTTTATCTTCATTTCATGTTACGTTTTTAGCAGCATATTTGCAGTAGCTTGATTTTTCTGCATTCACATTGTTCCCGAATGCGTAGCAGAAGGGTTCCCGTTTTAAGGTTGGGGTCCAGGGGTCCAGGAGGCGACGCGAGGTTGTTGCGTTTGTGGAAGCAAGCGTTTGCAATCGTTCGCAATCGTTCGCAAGCGTTTGTAAGCGTTCGCGGTGCGTCGGACTTG
>CAJNIZ010001651.1:1345-14151 GCA_905231905.1 Symbiodinium pilosum
TATTAATGTGGCCATTTAAGCAAACGTAGTTGGTAGGGGGGGGGGGCTAGTAGTAGTAGTAGTAGTAGTAGTAGTAGTAGTAGTAGAGTAGTGTAGTAATTCGTAATACGCATGGTGATGGCAACAGCAATACTACTGATTAATCACTTTATGCAAGAAAGCACCCCTCACATCCCGCATTGAAGGAAATGCATGTTATGAAGTCATCGGGTGTACGTTCCTAATAGTTGCGCAGCATTTCCAGGAACGAGCTGTTGATATTGGAACGCAATTGCAGGATTCTCATGGGTTTCTGCAATTCATGGTGTCACCTGCGCTCAGCATGTCCAACACCAGAGTAAGGCGTGGGAGACGCAGTAGTCAGGGTACCGTAATGATCTTGCGGCAACATTACGGGCCTCTGCTCTTGAAATATAGCTTACATTATATAGTAGTTTCCATTTTCTTTTCCATTATCCCCAATGTAACCCCAATATAACCCCTATATAGCCCCTATATACTACCCTGTAAATATAGCTTCCGCTTTGAGATGGTCCTTGCTGTGACGGAGGTGCCGCTGAAAACTTCCACATTCGCACAGTCCGGGACTGTGCGAAAACGATTAGGGGTTTGGGGCTATCTTGGGGTTATATTGGAATAATGGGGTATATATATTATTCGGGTTATATTGGTTATAGGTATTACATGGGGTTATATAGGGGTTAATTATATAGGGATCTAAAGAGATTACAGGGGTATTATATTGGGGTTATATTGGGATAATGGAAAAGAAAATGGAAACTACTATAATGGCTTATGTAGGGACTACCATAAAGGGACTATATTGTTCCCATGGAGACTGACAACGACATCCTCGTGAAAACATACGTTACAGGGAGCCATACAGCTAGGTCCAGAAACTTCCCACTCCGACTGCCTTGTAAAGGGCCAGGAAACCTTCCAGACCTCAGCGGGGGCTGTTGCTCAAGGTCTACCGGTTCAAGGTCCTTCCAATAAGAAAGTGTGCTGCGCAGAGCACTTTAAGCTCAAATCCATATGCAGAGTGCAGTTCGAGAGGCGGAGTTTGACAGAGAAGAGGTAGAGACCAGATCTGAAGGTGTCACTGGTACATGCTGGGCCCCAAATGAGCCATAGTCTAAACTCCTAGTATCCCCTCGATAACCCCTATCATAGTCCCCTATATAACGCCCCTTTAAGGAGTTGAGTTTGTGTTTGTGGCTCACACAGGCACCACTCTGGGCATCCTGTTCGAAACTATGGCAAGCTTTCAAGACCCCTGAGGTGCTATTCGGCAAGACTAGTTTCCATCCTCTTCTCAAACTTTGGGAAGTTGAGGCTTTACAGAGTTAGCACTGGCGGAAACCCTAAATGGTAGCTTCCATTATCTTTTCCATTGTCCCAAAATATTCCGATTTCCCCCAATTTTTTGGAAACCCTCCACAGGCCTTGTGTTTGTAATGGCGTGGCTTTTCAGCTTTGCAGAAGTAGGGCCGCATAGGCGCTACTTACCGGGGGTTAATAGAGAAGAAGGGACAATATAATCATACAGGGATTACATGCACAATTTCCCTAGTACCCACCAGTAAGCCAAAGGCCATAATGATGTTGCACTGTGAATTTTGCTTTGACATCTCTTCCTGACAGCAAAACGCGAAGACGAGCTCTCTGCTGCCTGCATAGTAAGCATGCCCTTCCCAAAGACTAACCTGCAGTAGCAGAGGATGCTGCTTGCAAGGAGGTGAGGCATCAGAAGGCTCCCTACATTGGACACTAGTTTCTTCAAGCAAGCAGGGTTGCAGTCTGGTGAATCCTCCCCAAACTGTCTGTGCATTGAAGGCTGCTTAATATGGGGCACTGTCAGCTCTCTGCACATGGGGCCCATGAAGACTGAACTCGAGCCAAGTCCAGTACAGCACTCGGTTTACACGCTAAAACCAGCTAAGATATTGCGCATAGCAAAGCATATGAAGAGATCCCTCAGACAGCATGAAAGCAAACATAGTCTTACTTGGTTTTTGGCTGCGTCTTTTTCGTGCTGGAGCTCGCCTGAGGCCCATGCGCAAGATGCTGCAGAGGGTGTGCACAATGCCCCGGTAAGCCTGCAGTAGGAATGCCCATCGCTTAAGTGCTAAGAATAAAGGCTATGCGTGGAAAACGTGCAAGCTCCTTGAATCAATTGAACGACACCATCGGAGCAGCGGCTTGTTTCAAAAATTAAACGCCGAACACGCTTGTATGTTGAGCAGGCTAGAAGGTCAACGAAGTGGAGGCCTTCCACCCACTTGTGCAGCTAGCTCAAGGCTTTGTACGTGACGCAACTACTTTGGTGTGTATGTGTGCATGTAAGGATTAGGCGGGAGGCTAGACTTGAAATGCTGCATATACAAGGGTGGTTGTCAAAATTATGGTCCCTTTTTTGGGTACCCTAAAAATTAGGTGCCTTAACATAATAGGGATCGAAAAAGGGACCATAATTTTGACAACCACCCACAAGGACCTCTGATAGCGCCTGTTCAGAGCCGGCTGCGTTCATGAACCGCGTCTTTACGACGTCTGCGGGTGTTGAGACCTCAGCGGTTGTCGGGCTGGATGGTGTTTGGAGTGTCTATGCATCCAGATCAAGATCCCGAAGCTTCAAGCCATGAGACCTAAACCTGAAACCACAATGCAGGCTGTTCAAAGTTGGGACACTTGCTCTTAATTTTTGGTTTCCTGATTGCAGGCTTCAGCTCAACCTGTGTTTTTTTGCAACTATGCAGGCCTGCAGCTGTGATGTGAAGAATTCCCCATTCCCCATCCACTCTTCCTCACGCTGGGCGCTGCTGGGGGTAGTGAGTGTTTGGACTAGTATGGTTATGCATATACATGTGGAATATATAGGCGAAACATGGATCCACAGATATCATCTCAGTTTCCATTTTCTCTTCCATTTGGTTCTCCATTTCCTCTGTGGCCCTGTAATATGGGACTGTATATATATATATATACACAGCTACGGGTAATACCTCCGGTGGGTATTGTGCGGGGGATCCGCTCACCCACTCTCCCTCAAGCACCCTGAAGCGAACCTTGGGGACCTGACACAGGCCGAGGCCAAGCCAGCCACAAAGCTCGCCCCGACGTGAGCGAACTGAGACGCCAGCGGTTTAGGGTTTAGGGCTTCTTTTTTTTGTTTTTTGGGCTTAACCCTAAACACTAAACCGGGCTTAGTTTTTTGTTTTTGTGGGCTTCTTTTCTTGGGTTTAGGGTCTAGGGCTTATGATTTACGGCTTAGGGTTAGGCCAGCCAGCTTGGGGGCTTTCTCACAAGTGGCTTCTGACAGTTATGTAAGGACAAAGAGTATGTATATATATATATATGTATATACAAATATAAAGATATAGGGTCTAGGGTTTAGGATTATATATTATATGTATACAGATACATAGATATATATATATATAGATATCCGTAAATGTAGGGCTGGAAGCCTGAGGGATATGAGATTTACAGGGTGCAGGGTTTCGGGTGGAAGGTTTTAATCTTAAGGGTTTGGGGTGGTCAACGCTTTTGTTGGGTCTCTTTTGGGGTGCCCTACAATAACTTTAAGTAGGGCCGCATTAAGGGGTCCGGCATTGGGGTTTAGAGAGTAATTAGGGTTCAGGGTGTAGGGTTTTGGGCTTGAGGTTTGGGGCTTCGAGCTCAGGGCTTAGGATGCGCGAGAGGCTTCATGGTGTACAAGCTATCAGTATTGCACAGGCGGGCTCATAGCAGACTAAATAGCACCGCTTACAGACTTCGGGATCTTGGATTTGAATGCACCATGAGTGGGAGTAATGGAAGGTGGTGCCTCTAAACCATACATCGCATTGTGGCACTCGTCACCGGTGCCTCAGGTTTCAGTCCAAGGGTAGGGGAACTCTGGCTTCAACTGGTTGCTGTCAAGAAACTTAAACTAGGTGACCAACGATATGAGAACCTTTGTTGTTATTCGCTATAAACCTCCATTCTGGTAAGTTACTTCAAGTTCCTTAACAACAACCCAATTACAGGGCCTGCTGTTGAGTGTCATTGGCTCTACACTGCGCATGCCAGCGACGTTCGCAAGGCGCCTTGCAGACTGGAGACCTGTAGAAGTATACAGCTTCGGCAACAAAAAAGAGAGAAGTTCACCGAATATGCGCTAACATATTCGGATTCCCTGGCATAGAGGGGCACTACCATAAAACCTAGAAACCTTGGACCGCAAGCACAAAGCATCAACAAGCCCTTCTGGGAGCTACGCCAATCCATCACCGGCCGACTCGATCAGTACCAGCTTGGACTCATCGTAGGTGCCTGCTTTGCATCAGGGGCTTCTCTGAGTTAAATATGCGGTTTGGAGTTAAGGATTTAGGGTAGTTACTCTAAGGAACTTTTGTGCAGCTACATGCCGCCTAAGATAGCTGTACGTGGTGGACATGCCAGCATGTTTGAAACATTTCCGTACTGCGGCCTAGTCATCAAACTTATGGAGCCCTTTTTGGGTGCTATTACAGCACCGCGCCTTCTAATTTGGGGCCGCCAAGAATTGCACTCTAGGTATGCAAACTGTATCCACATGGCAGGTAACTACTAAATCTCGAAACATCTTTGGGGGTATCATGCCTCACTAGCTCTTTAAACTTCTACATTACCACCAGCTCCCAAACAATACCGAACAATGATTATTGCTTATTGTCTCAAGACTCCTGCAGCATCTTCCGTTTGACCAGGCCCGAACTGCAGTCCAGAACTCCAACGCGTAGACCATGAACCATAAACTCGGGGCAACTTGACCCTAAGCACTTAGCCCCAAACCCGGGCCCGAAGCCAAGCCCTAAATCCGAGACTACATGTGGGGCTTGGCCTGAATTTCTGTGCCTAATATGAAGGAAATCAAAACACGGATCTGCATTGATTGTGGGAACCCCACTAAAGGGACCCGTGTTATATTGAATTTAGACAAATCCACATGTTGAAGGGCTGCATGCTTAGGTCCCAATTCTTTTGACCCCGCCATAAGTGAACGGCTGGATGCCTATCTCTGCGCCGTTGACCAGAAAGGTCCTGCGGCTGCATCCAAGTCTGCTCTGCAAGTCCTAAACCCTAAACCACCGGGGTTTAATGCAGCCAAACTGCTGAACAGGATTTCGATGAACTTTCGAAACCTACCTGCTTACACCCTTTATGCCTTCAATGTCTGCGTATGACTAAAGGAGTGATTGGCGAGGTTAAGGGCCTACAGGGTACAGTCCTGTGTTATAAGAAGAGCGCATGAGATATCATGATTTAGGCNNGGCCCCCCCCCCCCCCACACCCCATGTCAGCTTGAGCTCTGTCCTTACCACGTTGGGACGAACTCCGGCCCAGAACCCTTTGGCTCCGTCCTTCTTCCATACCTGCAACCACCGAGATGCCAACTTCATTTATGCGGAGATGTAAGATTTTGGGAGAAGCCTAAATTATCTCAGTGTGTGAGCAGAATACTTTGAGATGACCTTGACATTTTGTGCTGAATTGTCGACCCTAAAGTATAACGGGGCATGGTCAGTGGCCTCAAGGGCTGCTGGCATTCAAAACCTGGATCTTTGCCATGGGTCCATCCTAAAGAAGATGTAGGACTTAAGTATGCGCAATTCGGATCTATTCCGCACCACCAGCATCTCGAGAAGCTCTTGTACAGCCCTGAGCCTGCCTCACTTCAGCACAAATGTATCTGTGGTGGAACCCGGACCAAGATCCCCTTGCCATGAGCAAAGAACGAAGACTACTGTACGTTACATAGGCTTGCATGGGTTTCCTTACTGATTTGGGGCAGGGCACTGCCTGGTATGATCCACATGGGTCCCAACGTTGAGAAACCAAAAGCTTCACAGGTGGGTGGGGGAAACCGGGTTGCTGTTAAGGAACTNNTACCATAATGGGCATATATAGTATTTAATAGGGCTTCCCCATTACAGTAATGCAAATTAAGTTCAAACACAGCAATCCAGTGGGAGGTGTGAGGTAAGGGAAAGGATCCCTGTGTATTTTTTTGGCGGTCATTCAGTCTCCTATGCCTAAGGAGCTGCGGAACTTATCATACCAAAAATCAACACAGGAATGTATCATACTTGCTTCACTTCCTAAACCCTACAGCCCTAGACCCGAAACCTCAATTTTGACTTTGCCCAGAACCGGATCTGAGAACGCGGCTTTGGATGCGACCTGTTGTTAAGCTTAGGGCTACTTACCTTGGTTAGCTGGGAGTGAAGGAAGGGGAAAGAAAATGGAAACGACTATAGGGCTTAGGGTTTAGGGCTTCGGGTTCAGAAGGAATGGAAAAGAAGATGGAAACTACTATGATGAGCAATATAGGCTCTAATACAAGGATCCATTCTTTCCTTCCTAGCTAAGCAAAGGTAAAGCCA
Organism: Symbiodinium pilosum; assembly: GCA_905231905.1. Lineage (NCBI taxonomy): Eukaryota > Dinophyceae > Suessiales > Symbiodiniaceae > Symbiodinium > Symbiodinium pilosum. Next base: position 7,756 of record CAJNIZ010001651.1, read on the forward strand.
AGGTTTGGGTCAAGAACCGTGTAGTCCTACTGGGGCAAGGTGCCAGGATATGAGATATGTTTGGAACGATGCATCGGCTCTACGATCTCTACCTCCTGTTTTCTGCTAAATGGCCACAAATGGCAGCAGAGGCAGGAAGTTCAAACTTTTCACCGTGAGATTTGGGGCTTCGGTGCTAGCCCTGAGATTGCTCATGTGGAGTCTGACTGCAGAGAGCTTCTACGCGTACTTCGTTGCTGACGCAACCTCTCATGTCTTTGCGCGGTTAAGATACTTCATGCAAATTTCGCAGCTGCCAAAAAAGCAGCGGTCAGGCTACAACATGGTTATGGATTGACTTGAACGATTCTTCTATACTACATCGTCTGAGGCAAGCCTCACACCCTAGAAAGCGCACCGCTCTGCGATGCTGGCCCTTGGATTTCGTGCTGCTGCAGTACGATGAACATTGTCCGCCCTCAACCATCCTGATGAAGGTCCTCAAAACAGAAGATACTTGTACCTACCTAGTACAGAAAAAGTCCTGCACCAGCATGACCGAACAGTCTTGCAGCGTCGGACTAGAGAAGCCAAGAAGCAGCTAAACCGACAAACAGATTAACATAGCCGGTCCTTGATCAGAATCTCCCAGGAAAGGCCCAGTAGTTGAGAAGCCCCGAGCCTTCCTCAATGACCCGAGCAGAACTCATAGAACAGACCTCATATCATGACACATGGACGACCCTGATGGTACCTACCTGCATCTATTCCTCACACAACTTCCTCAAACCCTACTTGCCTCCCGCATCGTGAGGGTAGCCGAGCTGGATTGTATCTGCGTCTTGATGACCTGTCCAGGGAAACATGGGCCCTCGGAGATTTGGGTCCTCACAGGAAGCAAGGAGGACATTACAGCTCTAACAACCACTTCTGATAAAACCCCAAGCTAAGCCATCGCGAATGGTTTTGGGATTCCCTACATCTTGCCAAGATAACTATGTCGGCGCTGTCGCATGCCTGACTATTCCCTGCATGTCTGACGCTAAAACGTACTACATTTTTGCGCCAAGTACCTCCAAATCAAGCGCTGCATTATTAGGTCTGGGTAATTGTGCCTCGGTATGTGGTAGTTTCCATAGAGAGCGGCCTGGGACTGTTAGTCTGTGCGAGCCAAACCGACCTTCAAACCCCATACCCTGAAACCACTTGACCTCGTTCCCTTAACCCTGCAGAAGGGCTTGCCCATGGGGGCCTGACAATAAAGCATGAAAGAACCAACAAATGAAGAAATCTAGGCATTCAAAAGCCCAGGCCCCATAACAGTCCCTCCTGTTTCCATAAGAAGCACCCAAAATACCATAATCCTTGTTATGGGGACCCCCCAAAAAACACCAGTAATTTATGGAACCCCTACATTTCGAAATCTGATCCTTGCGTAGCCTCCAGAGACTCCCCTAACCTTAAGCCCTAAACCCCAAACCTTTGAACCCATAACCCAAAACCCTAACACCTATAACTTATAAACCCTGAAACCCTTGAACCCACTAAGGCCTCGGTAGGATTGAAGAGAGCGATTGCAATGGCCGCGGAGGTTCCTGCGGAGACCAGGCGCCTCAGGCCCAACGGGCAGGGGATGGGTATATGAGGGTTTAGTTCAGGGTTTAGGGTCTAAGCTTTAGGGTTTAGTGTGTATAGAGGTATGAATCAAATGGGAAAGACAAAAGATGTAACATTCAATTCAAACTATCATATATTCTACACTATACATTGCTACTGGGCCCAAGCATGAATTTTATTTGTTGCCGAAGAAAACGTTGAACTGAACATGTAGATCCTTCATCGATCCCTCTCCAATCTCCAATGGTTTAGGACTTACGGATTGACATGGTCCCGTTATATTTAGGTTTCAGGATTTTTCTCTATAGCTATTTTCCCCAATTCCCAGCTAAGCATCGGTAGGTTGAGTAGTGGTGAAGCTTGGGGACTTCTCCAATTTATCTTACTACTTAGTAGGGCACGGCAACTCAGTAAGTAGGCCAAAAACGGGGACAGTTAGGGTTAGCACATGGATTTTAGGGATTCTTATTCTACTTGCTAACTCCCCCTGATCCTCCGAGTAGATAATAATGTCCATACCCCGTACTCCTTCGTTTCCTACGAACCACAAGTAACCCCGTGAACCCTAAACCCTTCACACGCTATGGGGCCCCGGCAGCAGATATGTCGTCTGACCTGGCTCCATTGCCAGCAGCGTGCTCACGACATCCTCGAGGAAGTGGGTATGAGGTTTCCCAGAATCTCTGGGGTCCCCAGAATAAGGATTACAGCATTTTGCTCTCTAGTTAAGGAAGCTACCACATACAAGATTGGGCTTTTGGGCCGACACCCTTCCAGGGTCAAACCAGAGAAGCGTGAGTTTGAAAGTCAAACTCCACAAGCACAACCTGACCCGCATGCTGGAACTTTTCCTGAAAAGCGTGTCAGTCAAGGCTTACACTATGCGAGCTATAGTCTAAACTCCTAGTGTTCCCCTTAATAAGCCCTATAATACTCCCCTGTATAATTCCCTACATAACCCCCCTGTAAGGAGTTTGGACTACAGCTCATCTGAGCATTTTTTCTTTGATGGTTGAACCTAGTAAGATGATATCCTTTATATAAAATACTACACCCCAAAAGGAGGATATAATCTTACTCTATATTGGGTACCATAGCATCCCGAAATTAAATACTACTCATGTGGTTCTAGCTGCTAGCCATGTTAATATACCGTCGCCTACGCGACCTTTTTCCTGGTTGCCGCCTCAAAGGCTTCCTCTCTAGTAGTTTCTTCTTCTCCATGATCCCCATATAACCCCAATATACTATAGTAGCTTCCATTTTCTTATCCATTATCCCCATATTATCCCAAAATACTATAGTAGNNCCCATATAACCCCAACATACTATAGTAGTTTCCATTGTCTTCTCCACTATCCCTATCTTCTCCCCTATAAAACTGGAGATAAGATTCCCAAGCAAGCAGAAAACGTCTGGATGCAGCCTGCCCACGCTCTGCAAAGTTCTCAGCCCGCGACCCGAATGGGCTCGTAGAGGACAAAGGTGAACGAGTGGTAAGATACCTGCACAGAAGTTTTTACTACTATAGTATATTGGGGTTATATGGGGATAATGGAAAAGAAAATGGAAACTACTATAGTATGTTGGGGTTATATGGGGATAATGGAAAAGAAAATGGAAACTACTATAGTATATTGGAGTTGTATCGGGATAATGAAAAAGAAAATGCAAACTACCATAGTATGTTGGTGGAACAAAGAGTTGAGCAGTTTGGATGTTTGTGCTCTTGCATAGCCTTAGCTGCGCTCAGTAGTCTCTACACAATCAACTACTTTAATTCGATAGGACATGGCTGATCTGGGTAGTCAAGGCCTGTCGTACCAGCGCCGGCACAAGCCCTTTCCACAGCCTCGGTTGCGTCGGGGAGGATGACATTATGAGAATCTGTGGTGAATGGACCACCCCTTTTTCTCCGTTTTCTCATCTCGCACTTCAAAACCTACAGCTCAAAAATCCATTGTTTTGGCACGCATATTACGTAATTGGGGCTATGGGAGGCGTAATTACCAGGGGACTTTTAGGCTTCAGCAAGGTGCCCTCATGGTGACTCGGTAGCTCCCCTTGAACTTGCATGTCAAACGCGCCGTTGTAGACCAGCACAGGCATAACTCTCGGTCCCCCGCGCTCCATATCCTTCCACTTTTGCAACCTCCGGAATGCAAGCAAATCTATCTGCCCTCACCCACCTTAGAAGGAATTTACACTCTTTTCACGACATCCCTAGACAAAGGCGAGTAATGCTCTGTTTGCCACAGATTTCTCATCGCGTTGAACCGGAGCGAACAGGGAAATCCAACATACAGCCCTCCTTTCTAGTGGGCATTTGTAGCGAATGGTTAAACCCGAACATTGTTGCATGCGCCTTCACAATGCAGTCCATCATGCCGTGATACCTTCGCAGCTCAGATATGGCTCATATAGTTATAATAGTACTTACTGATAAGACTACAGGAATAATAGCTGCATTTAAGACCTCTTATTCCTTACGATCAACTCTCCACCTCCGAAGAATGGCACATTGCCAAAACAGTACCAATAATATGCTTGGGGAATGCTGCTGTTTACGGGGGCTGTTGTTTTTGTTGATTAGGCCGGTGGCTAAACCCTGAACTCAAACTGTGGCGTACTAGCCGGCCATTCGTGTGACGTGGTGCCAAAATTGCTCAGGAAAATGGGGGCCTGTGCCCAATCCGGGACCCAGCAAGTCAGGAAAATAGCACGCCCCAATGTAGGAATTCTGTTCGCACAACGCGCTGACTGCCCAGGAGCTGCAGCTTGAAATCTCCTCCAGTATCGCGCCCCTATTCACATGTCAACGCCTAAGACTTAGCGGGATGTAGAAGCTATCAGAATCATCTAAAGCGGGCAAAAAGCCCGTTTGCGAGGTCATGGTTCGTTGAAGTCTGAAATGTGCAAGCCCTTGCTTGCAGGGCCTGAGCTCACCATCAGAGCTGCTTTGCAGCTGAAGTCGGACCTGCAAGACAATCTCAAGTTGTGAGAAGCTGGGGTTCTGGGACCTTGGTTAGGTAGGTGGGATATTCTGTTAGAGAGAGTGGCTTCGGGGTGCGAAACTCAACATCCACATGCCCAGAAGCAGAAACAAAAGCAGTGCAACACACAACGGTTGCATCGCTAGCAGACATGAGATGATGTCAGGCCCTTGTAGACGCGACGTGGCTTGTGGCGGTGAGTCGAAACAAGATACACTTCTTGAAAAGACGTATACAGATATCTCACCCTGACTGCTCCAGGGCTCTCTGTTCTCCTGGCTAGGGATCAGCTGCGACTGGTGACTAGAAGGGAATGGAGGAGTGCATCCCTAAAGCAGCCCATATACGACCCCCCCCAAAATATGATAATTTGCATTCCCATCGAACGACCAGCAAGTAGAAAAACTCGAGATACTGCTCCAAGAAGATTCTTGGATGAACCTCAGGACACAGTATCCAAATTTCAATAGTAATCACAGTAGTAACAGTGACACAGTAACAATAGTGATAGACAAAACAGTAACAAAAGTCCTGCACAATCCCTGTGGAACTTGTAGCCCCATTCCCCGTGGCCTGCTATCTCCATTCAGATGGCTCCCACTGCCACCAGGCAGGTGACCCTCTGATCTACTGATAATGCCATTGAAAAACTTCTTCCTCTAAATTCCTCCAAGAACTGAGCAGCTGCTGCCCTTTCCCGAATTTTCAGGTCAATAGACAGACCTTGGACCCTAAACTCTAAATCCTATTCGCACCGAGCTAGTCCATGTCTGACCCTCCATTGCAGTCCCAGCTTGCTGAGGAAAACGACCACGACCCTGGAACCCCAACCCTAAAGCCCCAAGACCGAAATCCAGGGTTTAAGCCCCAATTCCTAAACTCTACAACTTCAAAAAGCTATCCTGTACCCAAAACCCAGCGGCCAGAAAACTTTCCCGACCCCGTTAGCCTTAGCTGGAGTTAGGCCTTCGCCACATCTGTAGGAAGAGTCGCAGCCTGCCATGTTGTGTCTTTACGGAGCCTGAAATCATGAGTGCCTAGCGTCAAAATCTGCGAGTTGATATCACGATGACCCAAGTACACATAGGCAGCTCTTAGCCCAGCTGAGGAACATCGACAAGGTAGCAACTTGAAATGTCTGACTTTCTAAGGAAAAAGGGTGTTAGCCTTAAACCACACCTGGACCCTGCTCTATGGAACCCACCTTTTTGTGAGTATGTCCTCCATTCCTGTGACACATATCCCCAAAACTAAGGGCTTAGTAGGCTCCAGGTAGGCCATCTCTAGCCTGAGATCTGCTTGGTCTGTAAGTTTTCAGGATTTAGGGCTTATCGCCCTTCAGTTTCTTCTACTTCAGTCTAGCAGCCATCCTGGATCATTGAGAATGGTGGCTAATGCAGGAGCCCTCAGGATTACCAATACCATGAGGTCGAGAGGAGGTATCCGCTGCAATATTCATACAAGGAGCCTGGGACCGTAAGATGGGTAGTTATTTGGGTAGGTCCCAAAAATTACGATCCTATTTTGGTACCCCTAAATATTCGGTGCCGTAATATAACCTACATAACCACAAGGGGCCCATAATTTTGAGAACAACCCTTTTGGGCCCTACATACATTGCCAATGCCCACAAGAGCTGGCCCTGGTTATCTACAAGCGTGTAAGGTTTTGAATGGCTGGTTCCGTGTGCTACAACGTACTTGGACGGTCCGAGGGAGTTAGTAAGGAGGTTGATAATATGGATAAATAGGGTTACCACATGGACTATAGGGGTTCTTAACCTACTTAATGTGGCACCCCTTTTAGT
>CAJNIZ010001651.1:14251-28322 GCA_905231905.1 Symbiodinium pilosum
TTCTAGGGTTCCATATGATTTTAATTGCGCGGCAAATTTAGGGGAGGCCGCCGCATTAATCAGGAATGGTAATTGTTCAGGGGGGGAGGACCCCCCATCATTAAAAGGGGTGCCACATTACTAAGTCTCGCTGACCCTCCAAGTAGGGTTTACGTCAGGGTTTAGAGTTTAGGGCCATAACATCCTCACGTACCTTGCAACATTCGGCATAACTAAGGTCCTCTTACTCTCCCGCAAATGTAACTGGCAGCCAAAGACTGCCAGAAAGCGAGCCCAATCTGGAGAACGCCATCAACTCCAAGCCATCTCTAGCCCCTTATGTTTCTGACTACAAAATGCTGTAGCATCTCCATAATGTAGGGGCATGATAAGCTAATGAGAACAGGGTGACACTGGCTGAAGTATGTGCAGCCAAGGTGAGACGAGATTTACAGTCGCAGACAAGGATGGAATTTAGGGATTATCAGTGGTCAAGGCTCGTAACTCTCCAGGCCTCACAAAAACCAAATACCACCAGTGTCCATGTCGTTTTTCATTGATACCCTATACACCCCTATATAACCCCTATAACTAACGCCTTCAAATGGCCCATGAAACACCCAATGAAAGGGCAAAGAGAGGCCTCGGCAATGCCGGCTCCTATGGCAGAAGCAACCAACCTGCAAGAAGTTTTGGTGTCTTTGTGGGTTTTGGGTCCCTAAACCCTAAGGGTTTAGGCTTTGGGGGTTTTGTGGGCTCAGAGTTTGATTTGTTTAGGGCTTGGGGGTTTGGATTTTAGAGTTTAATTAGGGGTTGGGGATTTGCGGCGTTTTGGGTTTGATCTGATCGCTTCATTTTCAATCAATCCTGGAGATGGATCTTGCCCATGACCAAATGTCTCTGAAGTTCAGTTTTAAGGAACTGGCAGCCCTAAACACTGAGCCATAAGCCAGAAACCCTTGGGACCGTACACGAATTCCTGTTATTCAGGCTCAAAAGCCCTCCCGCGCCAGCACTACTCCGAATCTTGTCTTTTGAAGGCTACGGTAATTGGGTATCCACCACTTCCACGCCACAATTTCAAGTTCCTCCTGCAGCATGAATGTATACATCTATGTGTATAAGTATATATATATATATGTATACCTTTCAGTTTCCGTTTATCTTCTGAACTCCCCAGCCCTTGCCAGTCTTGGCTCAGGCGGTCCCGCAAACCACTAATAGTGATACAGTAAGAAAAGCCTGTTGCTATTGCAATCGCTGTTACTGCTATCAGGAGGTAATATTATAATGCTAATAAAGATACTAATGATGACACTAAGAATATGAATCACAACAATAACAGTTTATAAGAAACAATATTCGTAATGATAGCCCCGCTATCCTAAACCCTAAACCCTAAGCCCCTAAACCCTTCATTCCTTCATCGTGCCTCACCAGTGCAGCAGAGCCTGAAGCCATCCTCCAGCGAGGAGCGGCACGGGGGTGTCTACGCGCCCTGTCTTACAGGTGCTTTGTAGGGAACAAGGGAACACAATCCCTACGTAGTCCCTATATTATATCTCCTGATCCCCTACTAACCCTTAGTAAGCTTTTCCAATGGGGATCGTAGGGGACCCCTTGAAGGTTTATATATATATATATGTAGAACTCACTTGCAGAACTTCCGGACCTGGTGGAGTACTATGGGGCAAGCATGCGGCCTGAATAATGGCAGCCTTTCCCGACTGTGGGGAAGGTGGGACTGGTCGAGGAGAGGTGTGGATTCGAGAGGGGTGCGGCGCAGTGGGCAGTTTCAATACCTTTTCCCGTGTTGCCCGCGGGCCTTGGAATTAGCTGGGCATACTGCGACACACCAGTGTCATCCAGAATGCCAGGGTATGGCCTGCTGTGAAGTATGCCCTGCAGACACTGCTCAGTTGGGCTAGCATGAAAACGGACCAGCGCAGACATTGTCAGGCATCGGCATGCATTCCTTGATGAGAGTCTTCCAGAAGCAGGGCAAAACCCTACGGGCTCTCAAACATCTTGACAAGTCCGTATCTCTTCCAGCCTCAAAAAGGAGACCTCAGAGAGACAGAGGGATCCAGAAACTCTACAAACCCTTTACCCTAAACTCTGACAACAACCTAAGACTTTTTGTTTGCGAAGCTGCCCCTTCGCGCCTTTGAAGTCTAATTGCAGCGGCAACTGCAGAACGGCATGACGAAAGGCAGGCGGCTGCTGTTCAGGGTGGATGTAGGCTTTTAGGATGTTGGCTTCAATATTACAGCAGTTTCCATTTTATTTTCCATTATCCCTATATCTATATAACCCCAATATACTGTAGTAGTTTCCATTTTCTTTTCCATTATCCCTAGTTATGGTGATGGAGGCTACGGCTAGGTTTCTAGGATGCGGGTGGAGAGGTTGCTATACATGGCTGCTGCTGAAAACGCAGATGCTATTGTTGCGACCGCTGCCGCTGCTTCTACTACTGCTCCGGGTCCTGCTGCTTCTGATGATATAATAACACCTTCAACCAACCAGCATCGCTGACATGCAGAATGCTACTCAAGTAATCTTGATATATCTTGATTCTTGTGGCGTCCGGGAGCCGACTTCCAGCTCATGTTGTGTGAGATGCTCATGGGACAAAGGTCACAGCCTCAAGGCGGTATGACACGGGATTGTCGAAGTCTTGGTCCCTTGTTGGAACCGCCTCCTCGCACGACCTTTTAAGTTTCGAGCGCCCCACCACTGCCAAGTCGTGACCTGCTGTCCCCAGCTTAGGCGTTAGAGCCATGCCTGACATAGTGATCTCTCTCAAATGCGACGGCTCCTCATGAAAGTCGAGCGTCTGGTGTCTATGCATGGGACCTGCCATTTTGCGATATAGCCTGTCGTCAAAGTGAAATTGCAACAGAAACGCAAACTGCATCTTAAGCATCTACACCTTTTGATCAAAGACCGCTACAATTGCATTAGGTGCGGCGATCTAGGCTCTCATAGCCTGTGACAAGTGCGAGTAAAAATTGTCGCCACAACTTCACCAGCACACTCTTCTATAGCCGTTACCGAGGGACAGCGCAAGAATCATGCAGGGACTGCATCTTGCTCTGTAGGATCTCCTATCCCTAGCTGCTGTGTTCCTGGCCCAACACCGGTTGGCGCTTTAAACCTGGGAGGAGTACATATATATATATATACACATACAGATGTGTATATATATATATATACAGATAGAGAGGGGTCTCCCAAAAATTGGGGCTGACATTTTTTAAGGTCCATACTATAGATGTGTATATATATATATATATATGTACACCCCCCAAAAATCTGGCTGGAAGATATGAACTATAGCCTAAACTCCTAGTATCCCCCTTAGTAACCCCTACAGTTTTCTCCGGTATAATCCCCTTTATAACCCCCCTTTGAGGAGTTGAGACTATAGCTCGTATCGTGCTTTTGCATCTGCTGCGCCGCCGCGTCAGACCTTCTTCGTGTGTGCCAGCTCATGGCGGTCAGGGACGGTTCCTACTCACAGACCCCAACCTACAGGACGTTCTGTGACAAGGTTTAGGATAAAGGTTCCTACCAGGATCCTCCTTGTACCCCGAAATAGGGGGTATACGGTCCCTAATGATGTGTATTTAGCGTATGTAGAGGGTAGAAGGCGGGTCTAGGTACTCACAGAGCCAAACCTACAGGACGTCTTGTGACAAGAGGGGGCCCCAGAGACCACAAAGACATACTTGGAGGATCACGAGGGCTTAGTAAGTAGGTTAATTGCCTCTGTAATCCATAAAGTAACCCTAGTTATCCCCACTATAAACCTACTTGTTAAGTCCGCCTGACCTTCCAAGTACGAGGATGGTAACTGGAAGGAGACCACATGACTTTTAAAACAGCCACATGGTGACACGCTTTGGATCTGGGATGGCTAAGCCAAATTTAATATTGGGATAATGGAAAAAGAAAATGGAAACTACTATTTAGGGTGTAGGGTCTAGGGGGCTTAGGGTCCAGGGTTTAGGGTCTAGGATGAGGCAGTCTGATGGATTACAATGTCCTCGCCCTGCCCCAGCACGAGGCCTAGTCCCCTCTCCTTGATAAAACCCGCCCGGATAAGCAGTATTCCCCCTATTATGATGGTACCATGCATTGCCTTCTAGTACCGCACAGGTTTCGCCCAACCGCCATGACTTACTGGTGGTTAAGTAGTAGGGAATAAGGGAATATAATCCCTATATAACCCCATATAATATATTCCCATATTCCTTAATCACTGTCGTATCTTCCCTTATTCCCTCAAAACCACCAATAAGATGATCCAATTCATCCGCTAGACGGAGTGCAGAGACCCGGCTATTCTGCTGGGCAATGCAAAACATGGGAATCCATTTCAGGTCCCCATGAGGGTGCAACTGTTGATATTAAAAATCCTGCGTGGCCGTAGTACCCAACACCCAAAACCCTAAATACTGTTGTACCACAACTCCTAAGGTTTGGGGTACTTCGGGCCATGCATGATTTTCATTCTCAACCGAAGTAACACCTGTCAAGTTGCGAAACCTTCGTCAAAAAGTTGCAAGAAGCCTCATCCTTCCCAAAACCCACAGATGCGGAATCTAGTAGAGGTCCTCTTGCCTGATCAATATGACTGCACGGTTAGTAATGGGCATCTGGAATTACCTGCCCATCCTCCTGCCCTTGAGGCAGTTCCGAGCTATATGAAGGCCATGTGGGTGCTCTCAAAAATGAATGCGTTTTTCGAGGGAAGTACATGGATTGCGATGTATTGGGGTCTATACCGGGACCCCTCCATTTATGGAGACCCCTGTGGAGGGGGCACACTAATTTCTGCTCCTATGCCGAAACTGATGGATTGTACTTCCGAGCAAGAGGCCATGCATGGTTTACAGGTAGAGGTATGGCAGGTAGTTGGAATGAGCTTTTGGGTTATATGGGGCAAGGATGTCAGGGGGAAGAAAATTACAAGTGTTTCAGGCTTCTGCATTTACAGAATGTGGGCGGGCTGAGAGGCCGCTACGTTTGCTTAGCCACTCTGTGCTTTGCACGAGAGAAAAAATCACAAGGTCCCTTGCTTGTCCATGTGCAAGTCTGTTTCTGATCTTGTTTTCTCGGTACCCTAAACCCCAAATACTGAAAGCTACATAACTTATATAATCCCTTATATAATCCCTGCATACCCTATATAATCTCTAGATCACTGTTTATCAAGCCATGGTCATATGATCTGATATGACTCAATGACATGAACTGCAATGCTCAAAAATCAGGCGCATGAAGCCTGAACCCGTCTGCTAGATTGGGGAGGCGCTGGCGCCTGCACTTCCCAAACACGGAACCATGGCCCCGACCTCCTGAACCCAAACCTTTACACTGCTCCTGAATCTTCAGGGCCCTTATGAGAAAGTGAAGCAAAGTTTTGCTGATTGTGGCAGCAAGGCGCAACTTCCCAGCCAGCTGCGAAACTCTATGTGCGAGCAACGACATGGATCCTAAACTAACCCAAAACTACACTATATCGGGGTTGCCCAGAATTAGGGGTACCTCTTTAGGGGGGGTCCCTATATGGAAGAGGGGGGGGTCTGTATTGGGTTCCCACGATTTTGGGAAACTACTACATGTTGATCTGAAAACGAACAATGGGGTCCTTAATAGTTTGACTTGTACGTTGAGGTGAAATGTAATGACTTCCTGTTGATACTGAAGATCCTGCATGACCTGAGTATGCTATAGTACTGTTCCAGTATTAGCAAGGCTTTTAGTACTAACGTTCATGCAGGACTTTTAGTATCCATAGTACGGCCCTTAAACCCTATAGTCCCCCTTAAGTAGATAGAATATGGCTTTGGGTATATTATACTAAGATCCCCATATACCCCCATATTCTATCTACTTAAGGGGGACTATAATCCTTACACCCCCAATCCGTAAACCATGACCCTCAAGCGGGATGCCGTGAGCAGGTAATCACTGAACCCTAAACTCTTTTACTACTGGTACAACTCAGGATTCCAGGATACTGCTAATCCCCGCGCCCTGATAATGAACACCCGCACCCCCCCCCCTTTCAGCAGTATACCCCAATATATGGGTGGTTGTCAAAATTATGGTCCCTTTTTGGGTACCCTAAATATTAGGTGCCGTATTATAATAGGGATCCAAAAAGGGAAAACAATTTTGACAACCACCAATATGATGGTACTAGATTGGCATTTTCTGTCATTAGAAAGGTAGGGGGCGATATGGGAAGGGCTTATGAACGGCCTGCTGGAGATCTTAACGATTACTATTGCTGTTAATATTGCAATTACTATTACGATTACTATTACTATTACTATTACCATTATTTTTTACCATTACTATTATTGTTACTCTTATTATTGTTCTTATTCTTATTCTTGCTACTTAGGGAAGTTGCTACCTTAGGGTAAGGTCGTCACAGGCCATCTGATGGCGCTCAGTCGACGAGCTCCGCCCTCCCTATTCAAAACAGCAAGGAAACCCAATGCCACCCCTTTGGAGGCACCGGGCATAGAGAATTGTCGTTCTGGCTATTGCACGTTGCTAAATGTGAAGATCGGTGAGAGCTGAACTTCACTTGGCCTCGAGAGCCAAAGCTTGCATCTGTCACTGTGCTACAAACGATTTAGGTTATAGGGTTATACAGGGACATATAGGATTTAGGGATATTACCTCCAATGCTGGGGAATCAAATGGACAATTATATACAAGTAGAAACTACGAAATAGAGTTTCGGGAGGACTCCAAGACGGTGCATCAGGGCACCCCTTTAGATTGGACGGATTTTTTCTTTAGACGCTTCCCATTCGATAGTTTTTGGTGGTTGAACTATATATTCTTCGCCAAAAGGAAGATTCAGCCTTGCTCTCTAGTGGGGCCTTTGATATCACAATTGGTAGTTTCCCTAAGTAGGGCGACCCAAATATAGACCCCCAAATACTATACTTTACAATCCTTGTTATGGGGACCCCAAAACAGGTACAACTGATTTCGGGAAACCTTTAATTGAGAATACTACCCTGGTGACCCTGGTGAAGCTTCAGCTGCCTCACGGGAGAAAATACCGCCGGCCGAAACCGAGAAAGTCCGACTTCCTCGCCTCAACCGTATGTTTGAGGGTTTAGGCGTTTAGGCTTAGAAAAGTTGGGTTGTATGGGCTTATGGTCTCAGACTGTAGAGTGTAAGGGTTCGGGGTTTTAGGGTTCAAGGTTGCGGGGCGTAGTGAGGCTTCAAAATCATCAGGATACTATGTGTCCCCTTGTACACTCAAATTATGACCTCATGGAGACTTCAATTCTGGGAGCATATTCGACTGGGTGGGGCTACGTGTTGCGGGGCCACGTGGCAATTCTATGATAGGATGCATGGTTCAGGGCTTCGTTTGGGGCGCCGGGCTTAGAGTTTGGGGGCTATCTGGCCGGGCTTACGTTTGTTGAGGTATTGGGGCAACTGCAAATCTTCATCTCCAAACGGAAATTTCAAGTTGCGACTGCCGCCCAACATGGCATAAACCTCAAAGAATTCCGAAGAAGACGCGCTACTGCTGCTACTACTCCTGCTGCTGCTGCTGCTACTACTACTACTACTACTACTACTACTCCTCCTGCTGCTGCTGCTGCTAATTTTGCAGTTGTTACTAACAGCTACTAGAAGACCAACTAGTAAGCAATGAATAACCCTAAAACCAAAACCTCAAACTCTAAACCCCCAAACCCCAACCCCCTAAACCCTAAACCCCCAAACCCAAAACCCTAGACCCCAAACCCCAAATTATTTCCAGAGTCAGACAAGTCTCCAAGTTGCCCCAGCCAAGGGCGCAATCCCGCAGAGCAGCCTTGGCTTGGAGGCGGAGACGCTCTCAATGAGTTCAACCTACTAGAATATGGTATACTATATTCTAGTATATTGTAGTATACTATAGTGTACTACAATACAGTAGACTATAATACACTATACTATACTGTAACATACAGACATATACTATTGTATAATATACAAAAAATATGCTACATCACACTATGACGTACTATAGTATACTAAACCCTACTGTACTATCATATACTACAATGTACTATCTTCTGGATTAAGGGTAGAAGGCTGCTGCTCACGTGTGGAGCGTCCTGACATTTTGAGCTCGACCTCGCGTTCGCGCCACAGTCCTCCTCGTGAAGTGCAGACCGGTCGCCCAGTTTGCGGGCTTGCGCCGCGAACCTTAAACCCTATATAACCCCTATAAGCCCCTTTAAAGGAATCCTGAACCCCAAAACCCAATGCGACCGTTGTCATTTTGGACGGTCTCGCGACCCGGGTGTGTTGCCCTCTCACATTTTCCAGCGCTTGCTCTTTCAAGCTGCTGGGAGTGCTCTGGGCTGGCAATGGTCTTGCAGTGCTCTTCAGTACTAAGTTATAGTACATTATAGTATACGATGAGATACTGATGTACTATAATATAATATGTATAGTACATTATAGTATACTGCTATATTAGGCGTGAGGCGGCAGAACTTCGAGCGGCACATGTGGAGACATCCTCTTCATGTTTCCAGGAAGGCCGTTTACGCAAACTCCAAGTCAACTATCTAAGCCTTGCTTGAAATCTACATGGCATTTCCGAAAACGGGTTGCGCGTGTGCACCGTCCAAAACACTGCAATCCGTATTTCAGTGGCTATTGGGTGGGTTTTCCAAAATCAGGGGTAGCTTGTTGGGGATTCCAAGAAGAAGGATTATAGTGTTTGGGTTGTGTAAGGGGGACAATAATCTAGGGAAACTACCATTATCCCAGTGGTTCTTCCGAGACTCAATAGCCAATCTTAATGCCCAAAACTTGTTCAAGGCCCCTCTTCTAACTACCCGGACACCACTCAGTGGAATTCTGCCATAAGGTTTAGGGTTCAGGTTTTAGATAGGGTTTTAGGGTTTGGGGTATTGGTTTTAGGGGCTTGACACACACTCAGTGCCGTGGCCCCATCCATAGTCTCCTAGAAGTTTGCAGGAGCCTCCAAAATCTGGAGCCCTTTGTCTGCTGCTGCCCGCAAAGGAACAATAAAGGGTCGCCAAAATATGGACACTCGCAAAGAATGGGCCCTCAATTTCGGGAAGCCAGCCTTTTTGGAATTTCTGCAAAGAAGAGCTGTAGAGCCTCCCAGAATCGGTTTGTAGTCCTTACATTTTTGAATATCCCTCCATGGTCCCCAGGATACCCCTAACTTTTGGACCCTGCCCTCCAACAATCTCGTTTCCACGGCCGAGGTGCCCCAATAGCACTGGCCATGGTATCGATGCCTTCGCCCATGAAACCCTGGTCCTGATGGAAGGTTCATGGATGTTTCAGCGAAGGTATGATAATCGTCATCAGAATAGCTATAATTCAAACAATCTCATTGAAAAGATAGAGTGCTCATACTCATAACCTATAACTACGCATGAACCTTCCAGTGGAGTTGCCAGCTGAGATGTGGCTTTGCCGCTGATAAAGACGGAGATGTAGGGGCCCTGTGAAGATCGAAGAGTCCAGTGCCCACCAAGCGGTGTAGTCATTCTATGAGGGTTGCTGGGGATTATGAACAAGAACTGGTAATTTCCCAAAATAGGCACCACTATATCGACACAAGAATATACCACTGATTTTGGGGAACCCTAGACCTAAACCCGAAACCCTATATATCCCTATATAACCCCTATAATCCCTTTAAAACCCTAATCTTGGGAAACCCCTAATTCAGGTGCGAGATCTTACTAGGATGCTGGGTCTGGCATAATGTAGACCCGTGATTGATAAAGCCCTTCCCTTCAAGGGCCTCAATATGAGGATCCGTATTGTGATCCCTAATCAGGGGAGGGGGTTCATTAATCACGGGTCTACATTACACACCATGAAGGCTCAGGCTTCCAACCTAGAGGGCTTCTGGATTTGAACCGGACGACCCTCGGGAAACGGCAAGGCGTCCTTTCGTATATGGGAGTCTTTGAAAACACAGGCATCTCCAAGGACAACTCCTTGGGGATACAAATTCTGAACCTGCGAATCGCTCCAGTACCCCCAACCTTCCTAACCAGTTGTCTTCCTGCATTTCAATCCTGACAGTCCTGCAAGCCAAGCCCTTGCCTCCCAAACCTGGAAGCCCACAATCCCGAACCCTACATTCTCAACGTCCTTGCCGCTGCAAAAAAATGGGACACCGTTTGCAACCCGGACTAAAGCAACAACTGACCTGGGAGCAGGCGAACCAAATGATGGGAGTGGCCTTCGTGTCCTCAGGCTCGTGGAAGCTTCTGGTGAAGTGCTCTGTAGGAAAGGTTTGAAGACTCGACGCGAGGGCTGTGGAGATTGTATGTTGTGGGAATGGACATCCGGAAAGTCGGTTGCTCCTGAACGAACAAGCTTCAAGAATTCGAAGGAATTAAGGTACCAGTGGTCTTTGCCGGCGCGAAGGAGGCCATCCAAGCTTCAAATGGGCTTAATTAATCGGTCAACTGAGATGAGAAAAAGAAACATCAGCTTTCCAGCTCTTAAGTAGATAGAATATGGCTTTGGGTATATTTATAATAAGATCCCCATATACCCGATATTCTATCTACTTAAGGGGGACATGTCTATGGTAGGATGCGCTAGCAGCTTCCAGAACTATGGCCGTGTTTGTTGTACCCCTAAAATACTAGCTGCCTTTCTATAGTTGAGTATTCATCATAAGGGGTTGTTTCTTGTTAGGGGGAGGTGGGCTGCCATGCTATAGTTGAATACTCATTCTAAGGGGTTGTTCTTGTTAGGGGGAGGTGGTCAATCCCCTAAACCCTAGACCCTAAACACAACCTTTGTCTCCATTTAAAACTCCATTGCAAGGTCATATCCCTATGGATCCTGATATTCCCTTGGGTAAGCAGAAAAACTCACTATATACCCCTATATAATCGCAGAGATAACCTGCAATATCTACCAGGACCTTTCCCCTATTGAGGGGAGGGGGTTGGTTGTCCCAAGCCCTACAAACCCTAAACCCCAAACCATAAACAAAGCCCTAAACCCCAAGCCCTACCCTATAAGCCCTAAACTCTAAGCCCTGAACCCTAAACCTACAAACCGTAAACCCTGAACCCTAGGGCGCAGGCTTTACACCTGAGTGACATTCGGCTGATGGCCTCACAGCTGACAGAATGTGAACTTCACCGGGGGGGGGTTCAGCTTGTAGGGGTTCGGGTTTGGGGTTTTGGGGTTATATAGGGATTGCGTATGTATGATATAGGGATTCTATGGGGACTACATAGGTTTTCACTGGTGATCCTTTGGGGAATCCGTAAGGGCTTCTACTGGGACAGATAGTGTGTGGGGTAGAACTGTGGAGAATCAAATGGAAAACCCAATGGGAAATGAAATGGAAAGTAAGCGGAAATGGAAAGTAAGCGTTTATGGGGCATGGTCATTCCAACTCCAAGCGCGCAGGCAATCTTGACAAACAGCCAGTTGCCCAAAATTGTTGCTGTCTTCCTTTGGACGGCTCCTGAATCTGTAAAAAACCAGCGATGGGAAGGGCGGGGTTTGCAGAGATGAACTGCTGTCAGCTTGCATCTTCCAACCGTAGGTGAATAAACAGAAGAAGATGATGATGGTGGGTATGCTATTATCAATGTTAGTCACCGCCAGGGAGACGGGAACATAGAATCAGAATGTGCTTGAAAAGGACGCCGGTCAAGCAACCTCCGTTCCGACCAGCCTCTGCGAAGAAGAAGAAACCCGCAAATGTGCCACCAAGGAAGTGTGAGCAAGCATTTCCTGAGCTTGAATCTGCAGGAGCTCCAACTGTGACAGAACGTTGTATATTGGAGACCCCCATCTTCGCGGGAACCCCAGAACAAGTTGCTTCGCGCACCTCTCCAGCTATGTGCTTGCGAAACTAGAGAAAGCAACAAACATGACACCAGCAAGATCTTGCTTGCAGCCAAGGATTTGGAGTAGTAACCTAAGCTAAAATGGTGCTGTGACAGATTTGAGATAGGCCTTTTCAGGGCATTTTTCAATCCCTCAGTCCAAACTGTTTACTTGCCACTGGCTGGCAGCACCTGACGGCGTGGCCTCTACGGGTAGGGATCTTCTATAGGAGTTCATCCTTCATTCCCTCATTCCATTAACAAGTGGCGAGCTCAAAGTCCTGGATTCATGACCCAGGGTTTAGGATTTAGGGTAGGGCACATCCTCAAACCCTGTAGTAAAACTCCTGCCCTCATGGCCAACAACTCGCTTGAACAGGGAGTGTAGTGTTCAATGTACAGCTACCGCCCACATGATCTCCTGTGATCATTTGTCCTCCCAGTTGTACTCAAATGAACTATAGTCTAAACTTCTAGTATCCGCCTTAATAACCCCTATAGCACGCCCCTGCATAATCCCCCATATGACACCCTTTAAGGATTCTTGGACTGTAGCTCAAATAGACCAAGCAGAAGAGCTGCGAGCTACATCTTCGCCGCATTCACTCGCGCCCTGCATTCAGAAAGAATGGGTGGGCACTCAATCAAAAATTGAGGGTACGGGTCTTTAGAGTGGGTTGATTCTTCTGCGTTAAATTGAGGTTTTCTCCCATTTTTTGCCCCAAAGTGTGTGTCCCCCTTGCTGTCAAAGGAAACATGTGATACTATCAGACAACTGCCAGTGAAGAAGCGAGCCAAATGGTTTAAAGAGCTGCGCCAATTAAACAAAGCGAGAAGCAGAAAGTTCCCCAAACTTCAGCTCCCACGTAACACGGGCAGCAAATTGCGTGGGACCCCATTTTGAGCTGGCAGGCTTGAGCAGGCAGGGTTGCAAACTGGATTTGGAGCCTTCATATCGGTGAACAAGTGGCGTGAAGGTTTTGCAGATTCATGCCTTTATATAGTAGTCTCCATGTTCTTTTCCATTATCCCTCCATAACCCCTTTACTATAATATAGTAGTTGCCATTTTCTTTTCCATTATCTCCATATAACCCCATTATATACCCTATAATCCCTATATAACCCCTATATAAACCCTATAGCCATAGGGGTAATATTGGGATTAATAGAGGGGATAACAGAAAATGGAAACTACTATAATGGGTTATATAGGGATTATAGGGTGTAGATATATATATATATATAATGACAATCAGACTTCGAATAATGATAGAAAGAATAATAGCAATCATCGAAGTTCGGGGGAATGCTGAATGTTTAGCCCTGCACTTGTGCGCCTTTGTTCGACGTCTCACGATAAAAGGTCCATCCTTTCAGCCTTGATGCTTCAAATTCTAGATGCCCTGAAATTACCTTACACCCTTGCAAGGGCCTGTCCTACCTAGATTCGCTCCATACTCCCAGTGCCTTGCCTAAACTTCCTACAGAAAAAATCTTGATATCGGATACAGCTGCATCGTAAAAGGGGAGTTCCAGCTCTCTGGAGCTCTGGGCCTGGCTCCTTTTTGGGACACCATGAACAAGAAACATGTTCCATTTCTTCTTAGGTTTTTGTATATAAAGCAGTAGTGACCATATCCAACAAGAACCCCGAAACTCCCCAAATGCCTGAGATCCATACCCCAAACGTTTCAACTCAATCCGTCCTCCTCCCTTCTAGTATGCATGGACCATGGCGGGGTTGATGCAGATGACACCTGACAATCCGGCTAAAATCTACCTCAGTAACCCCAAGTTCTGTAAGTATACCACTAGAGGACTCAAGCCAAACACCAATTCCCCAAAAGCCTGAATCCATTATCTCCATATAACCCCATTATACACCCTGTAATCTCATATAACCCCTATGTAATCCCTATAGTTTCCATTTTCTTTTCCATGAACCCCTAGCTGCCTCAGACATCATGGTCCACACCATGGACAGCTCCTTTAGGGTAGAGGATGCAAACCTTGGCAGCTTGGAGTTTGGGGCACAGGCTTACAGGCTAGAGTTTAGGGTCAGGGGTCAGAGACTATCCGCCGACCTTGGGGGGCGTGTTGGATGGGAGAGGGTGAAAACCCTCTTCCTTTCTCCCTTACACCTAGGGGGGGGGTAGGGGGGGTATCCCGCCGTGCCCGCTTCCCTCCAGGCCC
>CAJNIZ010001652.1:15366-28303 GCA_905231905.1 Symbiodinium pilosum
TATAGCCCCTTTAAAGGGACCTAATCATTGGGTACTTGGACCCTTAGGGTAACAACGATGAAGCAGCCAAGCCGCAGAAGTCGGAGCTGAGCCCTGGCATCCCAGGACCCAGGGCAACCAAAGTCGCTCTTCGCGCGCTCGCGCGCGCGGGCGCTCGGAGCCGCGAAAGGGAAGGCGTGCGAAAGACTTTTTAGGGTTTAGGGGTTTAGGGTGTAGGGGTTTAGGGTTGGGGGGCTCTAGGGAGAAAAGAAATTGCTTTCAAGATGTGTTTAGTTTTTGCATTTCCTGATTGGAATTTGTCATGCAAGATTAAAATTCTCTCCAGCCATTGCCCTAGCCCCTAGACCCTAAACCATACATCCTACCTGCTTAGCATATCGAGCTTCAGAATCTAGAGTCTGAATCTAGGGGCCCAATGATATCCAGAAAGCCCATATATCCGCTAAATCAAACTTGGGATCCTAAAGCCACTTAGGATATCTTCCTTAATTAGGGTAAAATGGGCTTTCCAGGCTAAACTCAGCCTTCAAAATGAAAAAAATGCAGTGTAAACCCAGCTCCGGAGTCCCTCCAAGTAGGGCTTGTTTGAGACACTACAAGCAGCCTCCAGGGTTGAGGGTTTAAGGTTTAGGGTTTAGGGGTTTAGGGTTTGGGGTTTAGGGTTTAGGGTTTAGGGTTTAGGGTTTAGGGGGCACGTTCCCTACGATGTTGCGCCCCCAAGTTATACAGTAGGTGATAAGGAACTTGTAATGTAGTCATAAGTCCTATCAGGTGTAGTGATCGGATTCAACTAATATGGACAGTAAAGTAACTAGGGAGCACCACCCTGTATCATTGCGCAAAAACGCACAGGAGAGCCGTGACGCATACCCTAAGCCCTAAACCTTACATCATTCTTGAGGCATGTGGATCAGGGCTCCACGGTTTGCACTTTACGTTGCGCATGGGCTGGATATAACCCTAAGGGTCCAAGGACCCAAATAATAGGGCTTCAGGGCCCAGATACCATGTATCTGGGCCCCAAAAACTCTATTATTGGGGTCCTTGGACCCTAAACCCTGAACCCAAACCCTAAAACCCTAAACCCTAGCATTTGGAGCCTTGGACCCTTGGGGGAAAAAGTTGCACCCCTGTAGAGCTCTTCTGGGCAAACTAAGCCCTCAGGCTCTGTGGATGCATCGTTAGGGTTTAGGGTTTAGGGTTCAGGGTTTAGGGTACTAAGGGTTTAGGGTGTTAAGGGTTTAGGGCTTTGGGTTAAGGGTGTAGGGTTAAGGGTGTAGGGTTAAGGGTTTTGGACCCGAACTCCAGACTACATGAGGCCTTCAGATAATTTTGAACCTTTTGGGTAAGAGTTCAAGATCCTGAAGTAAGGCCCTTGCGGGCATATGCCCAAGAGTAACTACAAGCAGGGGGTGAGCTCACGTGAGCTACAGTCTAAACTCCTTAAAGGGGGTTTATATAGAGGATTATATAGGGGACTACTATAAGGGATATTAAGGGGGATTCTAGGAGTTTAGACAATGGCTCATGTAAGCGCATTATCTACTTCCCTGTACTTGCTTCTGGTTAGCAGGAATGAAGGAATGCAGAAGCAAATGGAAACTACTCTTTAAACCCTAAACCCTAAACCCCAGGACTTCTATGAGTATCCGTTCATCCCTTCCCTACCCAAAACCCTAGACCCTGTACTATTGGGATCCATTCCTTCATTCCCCTGAGGGTCCAAGGACCCAAATAAAAGGGGTTTAGGGCCCAAATACTATAATATTAATGGTATTTGGGCCCTAAAACACTATTATTTGGGTCCTTGGACCCTTGGGGTTCCTTGCTAACCACAGGTAGGCGCAAAGATACGCAGTTCTTACAGCTCACTCACACCATTACGCTCCAAGCGGTAATGTTCTCATTATACGGACTTGAAAAATTTAGTGGTGATCATGCTGTTGTTCTCGGAGAGGCCTATCATTCCGAGGCGCTTGCAATTTGAAGCCTAAACCCTAAGCCCTAAAACGCTGAACAGCTTCGTCTATGCGCCAGCAGGCTGTACCCATGCCCCACAGGGTGTTGACCCCTACTTACATACATCCCATAACTAGAATGACTATTTTATACGCATCCCCATGAGAAGTGACGTCTAACCCAAGGTATACGTCAGGGGCCCCACATTGTACCACTATCAGAAGATCCCTGCTGAACACGTCCAAACCCCAAATCTACGCTCAAGGATCTCGCCCACTGAAATTCTGCGCCGCCTGGTTCTAAGTTAAACCCTAAGCCCAAGCCTAGGAATACACTACCTACCCTTGTAGACCCTAAACTCTGAACACTAAACCCTAGACCATATGTCTTCCCCTTGCCCAACAAACCAGCAATGGCCACAAACGGCGTGAAGGGCGGATGCAAGTCGATAGGGCGTCCATGACTGCTGAGAACCTGTGCCGACGTTCTCGTGGATAGAGGAGAATGGGAGAAAGGCTTATAGAGATCATTTAAAGAACCAGCGTGGGGAGTTCATCAAAAACTACTATGGGGATCCATTTGCAATAAGGGCAATAGTCAGAAGCAAAAACGCAATAATCCATACGGTATGAGCTATCGTCTAAACTCCTAGTATACCCCTTAATAACCCCTAAAATTCTCCCCTATATCATCCCCTACATGACCCCCTTTAAGGAGTTCAGACTGCAGCTCATATGTCGGTTTCTCAGCGTAGGCAGCCCCAATACATGCCGCAACCCTAGACTCTAAACTATACACCCTAAACCCTAAACGCTAAATTTTAAACCCAATCCTGATTCTAGTGGACTCCCATTCAACAGGTGGGTTCCTGATTTTCTGAGAACCTTAGGCCTGATAAAGTAGTATGTAATCCCATTTCACATTCCTGAACACCCAAAATATGTAGAACAATTAGACCAACTTTTGGGGTTTAGTGTTTAGGGTAAAGGGTTGAGGGCTTAAAGGGCTAGCTGCACCCTAACAGTATGCAGAACAGTTGCCTTAGGCCACTTTTAAGGATTTGGTGCTATTGTTTTACATACTTTTGGTGTTTAGGTTCAATGTTTCCATGTTCTTTCTCACCTGGCTTTCCATTACGGAGCTGATCGCCGAAATCCCTAAGCGCCAAATCTCATGCCCGTATCGTGATAAACTCACAACATGATAGCAGAAGGATTAGGCCGATGCTGACCTGCAATGACCGACCCTAAAGGTCCATGTACCTGAAGATAAGGTACTTGGGTTTGGGGTAATAGTAATTCTAGTACAGGTTTTGGGCCAAGTATATGATTATTGGGTACTTGGACCCTTAGGGCCAGTTTCTAGACAGTTCAAAGTAACTCTAGGATACCAAGTGGCCCAATGTAGATAATATTTGTAGCCCTTGGGGGCCAATGTAGGTATCATTTGTAAACTTGGAGTCCCAGAGTATAGGGTTTAGCGCTTATAGGGTTTAGGCTGTATAATTGATAACGCCGGAACTCTTGCACCACGTCGGGGCCCTGTGACATATTGTAGTTTCTAGGATGTAGGGAAGCTAGGTTGGTGCAGGATTGCCTCCATGAACAATACGAAGCCCCAAATGGCGAAAGGCATCTTGCTTTCGTCATACAGCTTAAGCACTTGCGTTGAAAACGCCAGCCAGAAAGGCCTTGTCCAGCCTTTATATCTCGTTTCAGGGTCCATGTTCGAGACTGTAGACACGGAACATTCATGTGGGTCGTCAGCTTTGGATACTGAAGCCCCAGAGCATACATCTAGAAAACCCTTTGTCCCGAGCTGGCCCCGCAGCCAAAGCCCTACACTCGGAAAGGTACAGAAACAAAGTAACGGTCTCAAAATGCTAATTTAGTCGATGCATAAACTGCTCTAGGTAAGCTCTGAAACCAACGAGCTTGTCCGACGCTGGTGTCTGGAACCCTTGAGAAGTGCTTTGGGAGTTGACTTATGGTTTAGGTTTAGGGCTTGGGGTTCGGGGCTTAGGTGTAGAGTTTAGGGTGTAGAGTTT
The DNA here is from genome assembly GCA_905231905.1 of Symbiodinium pilosum. Lineage (NCBI taxonomy): Eukaryota > Dinophyceae > Suessiales > Symbiodiniaceae > Symbiodinium > Symbiodinium pilosum. The sequence goes on from CAJNIZ010001652.1 coordinate 19,373, forward strand.
AGGGTATAAAACCTTTCGCAATCGTTTGAGTTATTGATGATAGTAGGCCGAGCCAGGCCGCCTTGTGCCTATTATGGCTTAGGGTTTATGGCTCGGGGTTTAGGGTTCAGGGTTTAGGGTTCAGGGTTTAGGGGCTTTTCTGTTGGCTTCGTCTCTTGCAGCTTTTCCACCCACAAGACATCTCCTCCTATCCGGGTAACCACAGGAAATCACTCCCTCAAACCCTAGCACTAAGGGTGAACATTGAGTTAAAGGGGTTTAGGGTTTAGGGTTGAGGGTTTTAGGGTTCAGGGTTTTACGGTTTAGGTGCAATTGGGTTTAGAGTTGTACTAACCCCCTATAATTAGTCCCCTGTATAATCCCCTGTGAGGAGTTGGGACTATGGCTTATATGGTATGCAGATAGAATCCAATTCCCAGCCTAGACTAACCTGTACAGATTGGACCACTTTTTTGCCAAAACGATGTCCTATTCAAGTACTTGGACCCTCACAGTATATAGAATGTTCGGAGAGCTTTAGGTTCTAGGGGCCCTGCAGCCCAAACCCCAGCCAGTGCTTTTTTTATGGGGATTCATTCCTTCGTTCCCTCCTTACGCCATCACACTGTGGACGCAAACTTGAACCTGAACTCTACCTGGACCTCGAAAACTACGTCAAATGATGGCAAAAAACAACTTCAAATATTGCCAATGTTTCTCTACATAGCCTAAACCCCAAACCTTTGGGGTCCAATTACGATTGGTGTTGGTTCTTTGCCCGGGTGGAGATTTTAGTGGGGTATGGGGTGTCTTAAGGGTTGAGGGTTTCAGGTTTAGGATTTAGGATTTAGGGTTTAATGTTTAGGGCTTAGGGGCTTCCTCAAGTCCAGGCAGACGAGGGCTTGGTTTTGGGGGGCCGGACGTCATACAATGCGGGATCCCAAATCTATAACTTGGGTTAGAAATAATTTTCAATGAGGCTAAGCCCAATCATAAGTCCTACCTAAACCACCAAAGTATGTAAAATAATGGCCCTGAATCCATAATAATAGCCATAAAGGCCATTATTTTACATACTTTTTGGGGTCCAGGTACACATTATAGTTCTTGGACTTATAAGTATAGGTATGATACTAGGGACCACCCTGTAGGCCTCAGCAGGGGGAAGTCTTGGCTGAATTCTGTGACCCTGAACGCTGAGCCACAAACCCAAAAGTACACCACCCAGAGTGGGTCCATAGATCCGGCATCACGTGGGTAGGTTTTGGGGGGATATATGCGTAGGGCCGGTGGGGCTATGTAGGGTTTGGGGGTAGACGGGTGGTTGTCAACATTATGGTCCCTTTTTGGATCCCTATTAGAATACAGCACCTAATATTTAGGGTACCACCAAAAAGGACCATAATTTTGACAACCACGCATACAGGGATTATGTCGGTTTTCTGTGCTCCGGACCAAAGAGACCAGCGTGCACCCCGCATCACTCACCTGAACGCCAAGAGGCAAGTTACCCTAAGGGTCCATGCACCCAATACTTAGGTCCCTTTAAGGGGATATATGTAGGTCTGTATGTATGTATGTATGTATGTATGTGTGTATGTATGTATGTATGGGTCTAGGGTTTAACGTAATTACCGTATAAGGGTCCAAGTACCCAATATTAAGGTACTTAAGTTTTGGCTAATACTAATTCTAGTACAGGTTTTGCGGAGTATATGATTATCTGATTATTGGACCTTTAGGGGTGCTTGCCGGTACCGGGTTTAAGGTCTAGGATGAAAGAACAGATTCACGTAACGAAAGCAAATGACAATGTGTATGTTTCTCACAACCCCAGAACCAGAATCCATTACATCCGTCCCTGGCAACAAGAGGCGAGGTGTTCAGTTCCGGTTTGTTCAAAGGCCTGTTACAAACAAACCTACCCTAAACCCTAAGCCCCAAACCCTACCTCGAACTCAGGCAGGTATGTCTTCAAACGCTAGTGTGATACGCACATGCAACTATGATGGACTATCGGCTAGAACATGCCTAGTGCAGCTTGAACTTTTGCCTACCCTAGGGTTTAGGGTTTGAGGGTTTAAGGGTTTAGAGCCCAAGCTCTGTGGAGCAGTGACTTTCTGGCGGGCGAGACACATAAGCTTATGTCTTGTGGCGCCTGAAACTCTTTCAACAACACTCCACACTAAGGAGCTCATGTGCCTCACGTGATTTGCTGCTCGCTTGCAGTTGAGCAACCGTATAAGTTTGAATTTCAAGCCCTGTTGCGCATGTAGAAGATTCCTGGTAGTTCAGGCAACCTATCACATAGCTCTAAGTGGACTTCTAGGGTTTACTGTCTGGCTGGAGATGGGTTCGCATGAGGGCATACACGAACAGGCAACAATCGGAGGACGTGCGCAAATCACAGCCACTTGCTTGACAAGCTTCCACACAATTTCTCCTATGTGACAAGCTTTTGCCCTAGATTATTTACAGATAAATCCCGGCACACATACACATATAGACCCGAAGATTGACAAGCTGGATTTAGGAACAAAGGAACTGCATGGAAACTAAGGGAATATGTGCATACACACCTATTGATATATACATATATATTTATACAGAGAGAGAGATAGAGAAATATAGATCAGTACAATATGAGTATGCATATGAAAGGATTGCACGAGGTGCCAAAACAAGAACTATAATTGTCTTTTCTTCCTCCTTGCTCCATAGCGGCTCGTTTGCCTCTACAGCTAGCAAATTAGGATGGCTTCATTGATAGCATGTCTCTTATCGTGTTATAGGGTCCTGTGTGTCAAGGTTGGGGATACTAGAATCCTCACATTGACCATACAGCCTCCCTCCTTTGAGCAGATTTCAACCCTCGCATGAAAGATTATCCAAACACTAAACTCTAAACCTTCAACTATACTCAAGTTTCCTGGGAAGATGTTAAAGTGCGTGCGTTCCTTGATCCAGGACTTGTACACATCAGCTGCGAAACCCTGAACCCTTAACCCTACACTGAACCCTAAACGCTAAACCCTAGGGCTTAGGAAAAAACAACTACACAGCGAGTCTTCCCCATGGAGCGCTGGACTGGAGACCATGCAACCCTTGGGGGTTAAGGGGTTATATGGGGATTGTGGAAAATAGATGGAAAAACTACCTAAACCCCAAAAGTATGTAAAATCATAGCCCTAAACCCTTAAAAATGGCCTACAATGCAATTATTCTACATACTGTTGGGGTTCAAGTACTATTTAGGGTTTCGGGTTTCAGGTTTTCAAGCCCCATCCCCCAGAACTTGAACTGTAAACCTTACGCCCTAAACCCTAAAAAACAAACCCTCAACCGTCACACTTTCAGAACATCCCGAGACCCATGGGCCAGTTAGAAAAAAAAAAAAAACGCGGTCTAGGAACACTAAACCCTAAACTCTAAACCCTAAACCCTAAAGACCTACGTTCTCCTAGGACCCTTTGAACTTGAAGCGGGGTTTGAAACCTGAGGTTCATGAGCCACACTTTAGGAGGATCCCTCACCCTGTAATAGTGGTATAGTAGGAATATAAGAGGACCCTAATATAATCCTTACTATTCCTTATAGTCCCTATTACTGGGTGGGGGGTCCACCTAAGCCACACTGCTTACCAAGAAAGCCTGCTATCTCTCAATTAGGGGGTATACCCTAGATGATACTAGGATCCCTATTCTGAGTTAAGGTAGATTCCCTAACTGAGGGATGTTGGGCTTTCTGGGTAGTGTCTAAGGCTTATTTCATGGTACCTTCACACCTGGTACTTCTGCGGCAAGTGTTTGGATGCCTAGGTCCTTTAGTTCTTTTTGGTGGGTTCAGTTGATGGCTTAGGATTTATGGGCCAGAGCCAACCTTAGGGAAGTATACCGGATCTTACAATTGTGCCTCTTCGTTCTCAGAAGACACCAGCACAGCCAGCACCTTCGCTTCGCTATGGGAGGAACATTTCCTGTATAAAAAGACTGTAATGGGGATCCCAAACAGGGAACCCAGGAATATAATAAGCGTTTAGGGTTTAGGGATATGAGGACCCTGGTTGGTATGTCTCTCTTATATTGGTGCTATATTCTTGGGGTTCTCTGCTTTGGGGTTTCGAGTATATTCTCCTTACTGTACTACTAGCACTATCAGCTTGATACGCTAGATGCCAAAATCCTGCATGACCCTACGCACCTTACACCTTAGGAAGTGTGGCATGCAACGATAGTTTTGTTCATACGTTCCAGGGTTGAGGGACTACGGTGTGAGCTTTCACAAGTAAATTTGAGCTTCGGAACCTCTCTATTATTGCACGGCTTCTCTCCACAAGGATATGAGACGTCCGGACTCAACACCCCCAATGGCAAACAAGAACAAACTCACACATGGTTTGCCGCTTGCGGTTTAGGATGTGCAGAAGAAAAGCAGGTCTGTAAGGTCCTGGTTCATATCCACCTGCTCCCCCTTCAAGGGTGACGAAACCCTAAACCCTAAAGCCCAAAAACTCAATTTTGCAAAGCTTTCCTAAACTGCCAAACCAAGAACCCTACACCCTAAATCCTAAATCTTACCCAAACAAATCCAAAGAGCCCAATGTAGGTAATATATACATATATATATATAGACTTTAGGGCCCAATGTAGGTATTATTTGTGTCCTTGGATCCCTAGGGTTAGAGTCCAAACCGTGAATCTTAACCTTACCGAAAATACATGAGAACCCCCTCAAAACAGGGTAGAATTACAAAACAATCAGCTACCATGCTACAACATCTGTAGGCTACTCCACCTCTACATCCCATAATATGATCTTCGCTTCATTTTCATACCTCATGTTCTTTTCCGTTCGGCCCTCCGCACGCCAAAACCATACACCCTACCGACCTTGATGTAGCTCCAGAAGCCCGTTTTTGTATGTCCCAAATCCTAATTTCTGAATACCCTGAATCCTAAATCCTGGGCCCATTCACCCTATATCCCTTACGGAACCCTTAGCCCGAAACCCTAAACCCTAAGTTCTTAGGTCACCCCCCCCTACAGTAATAGTCCCTATTTATGGAGATTGTAAGCCTACCTACAGTAGTCCCTTGTGGTACCCATTACTGGGTGGGGGATTTACCCAACTAAGTTCTGAATTCTGTATCGCCTTATGGATCCCTATACTCTCCAAGGCTCACCGTTAAATCCCCAAGGGTCCGAGTACGATAATTAACCTTCAAGGTTTTCAGGCCCCTCGGGTTTCGGATTTAGGGTTGTACCCTTTGGTATTGGGATCCCTTTAAGGACCCTCGGGGACTACATTGGCTCATATAAGGGCTGTATTAAGGCCATATGTCTTTCAGGGGTAGGACCTCAGGGGTTCAACGCAGGAACCCTGCAAACCTACACATCCCCAAGCCCTGACGCCGAACCCCTACTTGGAGGGCTAGTAACTATACTTATAACCTCTATAAGAAGGCGTAATGGGGTTGCAATGTGGCCCCCTGAACTATACGTTGGGTTGTAAGTAACTTATACTGGGGATAAGTATAATTATGACTATAAGTGCTATGAACATAGTTATGGGATTCATACGAGTACATATAGCTGTGGAACTAGAGGGCACTACCCTGTATTACAATTACTTTTGCCCAAAATCGCAACAACCGAAAAGCAAAAGTCCCAAGAGCCAGGCTAAAAGCAGCCAAGCTACCATTACCCGAAGCTCAAGTACATAATTGGGCGTTTACCCAGCTATTCCATACATAATCATTAAGGGAGACTCCTATCATCTCCTTCTAAACCCTGTATGTGCTGTAGGCTCCCTTTGGGCTCCCCGACTAAGAGATCATCAACTATTACCCTGAGGGTCCAAGGACCCAAATATTTTTTTTAGGGCTCAAATACCACTAATATCAGAGAATCCGGCCCCTAAAATGCTATAATTTTGGTCCTTAGACCCTTAGGGTTGGTCACAAGGCGCCACTGCCACGCGAGCGATGAGGCGCCGCGCGCGCATCGCGGCATACCAGCACTCCGGAAGGGGGACTTAAGCTCTTCGGTTAGGTTAGGGAGGCCTGGGGTTTAGGGGTTCAGGCGGTTTAAGGTTGGAGTTGACAAGGACCCTCCACAAAAAATCCTTGTTGTGCTGTGTTTTTATGCAGGACTCTTACACGGACCTGCCAAAAAGGCAGAGAGTTCAGCAAGTTTCTGGTAGGTGGGGCTACGGATTTCGGGATTGAGGGCGGTTGGAATATGTGTCCGCCGGTGCCGAATACTAAGCTCCAAACCTTAAAAAGGTTTGGCGTTCCAGGTTTGAGGCCTGCGGAACTCTAAAGCTCTGGGCCTAGTCTACTGGACCTTCTGGCTTAGCGCGTAGGGCTTCGGGTTTAGGGTAAAACCTGAGCAAGCAGCTAGAAGCATCACAAGCCAAAGAGAAAGCAAAGAAGGAGTCTGCGGATAAAAGCTTGCGCCTTGCACCCCACGTACAGTTTCAACAAAAGTTTCCTAAGGACTTTCCCCTAAACCGAAAACGCTAAACCCTGAACCGCAAACTCTCGGGTGTCCACATGTATAAGAGGCAGTTAGGGTTACGGGGAGCCATAGCAGGAGCTTGTGCTCCTAAACGCCACAACTCTGGCTTGAGGGTTTAGGGTTTAGGCCCAAAAAGTGCCACAAAGACAGCTGTCCTGTTCATGTGGGCTTCCATACTTATTAGGGGCCCCTGTTCATATTTGTTTGCTGAAATCTCATGGTAGTAGCACCGAACCGGCAGAATAACTTGCAACCCTTCTAGGAAGCTTCCAAAGAAGGAGGCCAGAAATTGCGGATCCCTTTTCTTTGCCCACTTTTCTACAGAACTCCACAATTTTTTTTGAGACGTTCATCAACTTGAGCATATCTGTGGGGAGGCCGGTGTATTTTGGAAGCATGAACAACACCCTGAGAAATCTTTCCTTGACGCACTGGGGTGGTTCTGGTATGTACGTTTCTTAGAGTGGGAACTTTAAGACATGTCGGCGTCTGCCTGCAGATTTGGCGCCATAAACAACTTAAGAATGCGTACCGCTGCCCTTCCAGGAGTGGAAGCTGTACAGGCCCCTATGGCTTTAGCTCCCAAATATACACCCTCAAATCCAAAACCCTGAAAACCGAGACCTAAAACCTCTGCACCCTAACCCCTTCCCAAGTCTTCTGGAGTACTTTAAGCCCTATGCCCTGCGAGCTTTTGGTTCTCCCGCTCCAGAAGCGAAAGCTAATTGCAGCAACTAATTGACTGGAGGCACCCACTGAGTGGGACCTTCTCAAAATTCAGGGCCCCCTCTCGCAAGAAAGTATCTGAGCTATAGTCTAAACTTCTAGTATCCCCCTTAATAAGCCCTATAGTAGTCCCCTATATAATCCCCCTATATAACCCCCTTTTAAGGAGTTTAGACTATAGCTCATATGGCTCAACTGCGCGCTTGGAGGCTCCGGCCGGGCCACCGATATCGAAGAATGACTCAAGTTTTGGGGTGGGCCATATAATCAATATGAAGAGTTTAGATCCTCATCATGTTTGGGCGCAGCGACGAAGGGGCCCCAGCAGCTGGCGGCTAAACACTTGATGTGTCCTTGGCTAAACTCCCCGTGCCATCTTTTGAGACTCTTCTGGTGTCCTGCCCTCCCTTCGAAAAACGAAGGTTCATGGATGGTAACTACCTGGACTCCAAAGTAGGTAGATAGATTGCATTTATGGCTGTTATTCTGGGTTTAGGGCCAGTATTCTACAGACTTTGAGGGTTTAGGAACTTGATATATGATAGTCATGCAACGCTCCAGCAGAACACTCATAGCCTTTCTATCCTGTTTCGAGGGCTGACAGGCGCGCAGGTGGGCACATTGCCCACCGTGGCTCGTAATGACCGCCCACGCAGCCCATCAGACCCAATGAAGCGCCCAAGCAAGGTTCGGGCAAGGATAGCCTATAGATATCGGTCCATACACCATGATTTGATGTGTGGCTGGCACCAAACATTACCGTCAACCACGCACGGGACTCCAGGACACCTCCTACAACGTATGCCTTTCGCCTCCTTTAATACCGAACGCGAAACGCAAAGGCCCAAAGACCCATGAAAGATAGCCAGAAAATATTAATTAGCACCTTGGCGGGGCTTGATTGTACAACCGCCGTGTCCCTTACCTAGGGTGTAGGGCCACCGATTTCACATACCCTGGACCCAAAACTCTACTGAGCAAAAAACTCTGGACCTATGAAAGAAGGTGTGTGTTGTACCCAAACGTTTGGCAACTTTTTTCCAACGTCTAAAGTCAGTTCAAGACAATCCAGAACCCAGCTGCACACTTAAACCCTGAACCTTACACCCTCCATCCCTACACCCTCCGCCCTCCTAAACCCGCGGTTTAGGGGTTTAAGGGTTTAGGGTTTGCCCTAACCCTCAACCCTAGACCGGGCGAGAAGAGTTTAGATCCAGGATCGGGCATCATCTGTCGGTTTCTCACATTTCCAATTCAAGAGTCCTTACAGGCACACCGCTAAACCTAAACCCTATAGCCTAAGCCCTACACCCTGAGCCCTAAGTAGTAGCTTCCATTTTCTTTTCCACTATCCCTATGTGACCCAATATTACCCCTTATCAACCTTGAACTCTAACCCCTGATCACTGGACCGTAATGTCGGGTACAGGGAATCGGTAGAACATTTCTGAGGACTCCCAGAAGGGTCTTGAAAATCATAGTTAAAGGTTAAAGGTTTAGGGTTCAGGGTTTGGGGTGTTCCCTAAACCCTAAACCCTAAACCCTAAACCCTAAACCCCTTGTATGGAGTCCCCTAAAGATTCCTTGGGCTTAGAGTTAAGGGCTTCAGGTTAGGGACCCTGGGTTCAGGCTTTAGGGTTTTAGGGTTTGGGGTTTATTGTCCAGATGCCTCTGCAGGATTATAATGTCCTACCACTCATGGCTGACA
>CAJNIZ010001653.1:0-20519 GCA_905231905.1 Symbiodinium pilosum
GACTTTTCAGGTATTGCATTCGATGGTCTGGAACGGAGGGGTCTGGCACGGAATTCGGGGACTTGATCCGGAGCTCTGGATCGGGGTCTGGATCGGGATGTGCGATCGCCCTTGTTCCGGACCTTTCATACTGAGTGGTAGCCATATGAAGTTTCCCAAAAGTATGGGTACTTTTTGAGGGTCTCAATAATAAGGATTAAAGTCTTTTGGGGTCTATATTCGGGTCCCCTATATACCATGGCGTCTTAAACTTCATTGCACCGCAAGGGTGTGGGGCTTGCTGAGCCTGTATTGGATGCGGGTGTATGCAGGAGAGAAGAAGTTTTGGGAACCTGCCAGGGTAGAGCACAAGCACGTGTTGCAAACAAGTGGAGCTGAACTCTGGATCCGGATTCAGAATGGGTTCCGAGAGCTTTAAAACTGTTTTGGAATGGAACCCGCCTTGCGCTCTTAAACTCTCCAGAGCCGGGAACAACTCTACCCGTACAGAATACTATAGGCCTTTTACTTTGGAAATATCGGATGGTGCACAAGTACGCGATTCGATCCGGCATAGGCACGAAAACCCCAATTTCTTATGATGTACCACGTTAAGAGAAGTGCAGCAGTGTGGCTGTCCCTTGCTCTTCTCAGCCATCTTTTCCACACGCGGCGTTGACTTTCAACGCGAATCGCACCCACTGTGAAACATGCCGGTTTCGACTGCTCCGCAATGACCACCTTAGCAACCAAGCGAGACCACCACCCTGGGCTCTGCAAATTGTCAACAGAACTCCTTGCCAGGCCGCTGGCAGGTCATCAAACTGTGTACTTCAGAAATTGTGACGTCGCCCCCATTTTCCGCCGAGGACCTTAGCGCAATCTGCACTTGACTCGCCGTCGAGAAGCAGTTTGCAACGGTTTCAAGACGAAGCTTGGATGCGAGAATGGCAGCAAAGGTGGGAAGAAAAGGATTCATCATAATGGGCACGCGGCAGCTCACTCGATTGTATTCACCCTGTCGTGATGATGCAGGATTCTTCGGCAGGAGCTACCTTTCTTTCGAGTGGGGAATTGTTTGGTATTCATATGGCTACTATAGTGCTAGGAGTGGCGTTGCTAAAGGAGGTGTTGTTGGGGATGGTGCTGCTGGTGCTCGTGATGATGGCGATTGCGGTTGCTGTGGCCTGTGCGGGACCCCAGGACGGTGGCGATGGCGGAGGCAGCGATGTTGGCTGCTCCAGGCATGGTGGTGGTGGCAACTATAGTGCTGAGCCATGGTTGCAAACGTGAAGACAACCTTCTAATACTACAGAAACAGGAACAAGAACTAAATCATGGCAACACTTGTCTGCCATGGCAGGTCAAGTTTCCGCCCCGTCTAGGCCAAGTCCGCCTGAACCGTTTAGAGCTCAGCTCGTGACAGCAAGCGCTCTCAAACTCCAGACAAGTGCTTTGTAGCGGGGCAACGCCGACCCGCGTAAACCTCAGATGTGGTAGGCACCGAATTCTTAGCAGGGGGAAGGTGCAAAGGCAAGGGTCACAGTTGAATCTGCATAGATCCAGGAGGGGTCTTTGGAGTTTTCCTTTTGGAGGCATTGAGGCAGATTTCGAGCATCATCACCAAGCAGCGAAGCTCAATATGCACATTAAAGCACGTAGCAAGGCAGGCACACAAAAATTGAGGACTTGAAGTTTGCTTCAGGTCTTGGAAGTCTAATGAAAGTCAAATGACAATTTCCCAAATGCGCGAACGAAAACGTATCCCCCTCCACCTAATATAAACCTCCTCACCCCCTAGTGATACCTTTCCCATCATTGTATCACGGTTAAAAATTTTGGGGGGCAAGTTTTGTCAAATTACGGGGTGGAGTCTTATTATTCTGCGAAGGGTAAACCCTAAGGGTCCAAGTACCTAAGAATCATACATTTAACCAAAACCTGTACTATAATTACTATTACCCAAAACCCAAGTACCAAAATTATTGGGTACTTGGACCCTAAACCCTAAAACCTATAAACTCCTTTCTATCCCTATATATCCTATATATATTTATTCCTGTTAAAGGGACCTAATTATTAGGCACCTGGACCCTTTGGGAAACCCTAAACTGTAGGAGTCGCTGAAAGGATTGTCCATCACTGACTACAGCCTCGGCTGTAGGGCGATTCCAAAATCCAAGTCCTTCAAAAGCTAAATTACACGAAGCACTAAACCCCGGTTCAGGGCTTAAGGCCCTACGCCCATGTACCTATGACAGAGGGCTTTGTATTGACATTTTGGCATCTTTACCGTCATGTAGGGGTATAGGCATCTCTCGAGATAGGGGCCATGCATCTACATTCCAAAACTAGCTTTAGGTGACGTCAAGAGAAGGGTTGAGAAACTTTACGAACCTGGTCACCCTTTGGAGGAACCATGTTTCTACAAACAGCCCGGTGCGCCCTAGACCCTAAATGTGCGACCCTAATCTCCTTAAGGGTATAATGGGGCTTTAGGTCCCAAATACCGCTAATCTTATAATATTTGGGTCCTATATAACCCTATATAGTCCCCACATATCCCTATGTCTCCCCCTACAACCCCTTTAAGGGGACCCTATTATTTGGGTCCTTGGACCCTTAGGGTCTGAACCAACTTGGGGTCCGACAGTATGCCGAGAGCAGCCACTGCCACCACAAAGAAGACGAGGGACACCACCAGCAACCTGATAACCCAATCATACCTGCGCCTATACTCTCACTATATAGTTGTCCCCGAAACCTAAAACGCTAAACCCTTAACCTATAACCGGGCTCTGGCACCAGTTATTTCCCCCCCAAGTAGCTAGAATATGGCGTTGGGCATATTATAATAAGATCCCCATATACCCCATATTCTATCTACTTCAGGGGGACTTTCTACCTGGTTGTAACTACCCTGTGGGTTTGGGAAATCGGTCCTCCTCCTCTCCTAGGCTCCACCAGTTTAGGGTCTAGGGTTTAGGGACCTTTTTGAAGTTCCGTTAAGGCTGGGGCAATCCCCTGCCCAGAAATGGGTACCACAAGGGGCGAGTGTAGTAATATTAAGGCCATATGAACTCCAAATTCAAAGGCTTTTGCTGTAAGGGGGATTCACCTAACTTTTTGGATGGGTCAGGGTTTGGCTTCGGGGGACGAAAATGACTGTATGATATTTTCCCCAGGAACACCTACATATGAGATCCGAGAAAAACCTGTTGACCGTGTGTGGTCCTTAGCTTGAGAAGACAGTCCTGGCACTCACCTGTGGTTAGCAAGGAATGGATCCTTATGGAAGTCCGTATGTAACCCCGAACAAGGTAGTAGATTCCTTTCCCAGTCGTTCATTCCCTGCGGAAGTAAACCGCTCTCCCTTCCACACCTTCGACCACTCCCCATGACTTACTGGTACCTGAAGAGATTCCTACACTTTAGGTGAATTCCCGGTACAGTAATAGCCCCTAAACATGAAGCGAGTAGTGCCTTAGTTTACCTACAGTAGTGCCTTGTGCGACCCATTGCTGGTTGCTTGACACACACCTACAGCAGTCTCTCTATTGACTCCCCCACTCTCCCCCTCAATCACCAGTAATTAACCCTGACACGAAAACGTTACAAAACGTAGTCGTTCAATCTGCTTTGCCCTGCCTACGCCCCAAAGTCCCTTCCCCTAACCCCAAACCTTAAACCCTAAACCCTAAATCCTAAACCCTAAATCCTAAACCCTACATCATAAACCCTAAATCCTAAATCCCTAAACCCTTAATCCCTAAACCCCAAAAAACCCCTAAATCCTGACTTGAGGATCCCCACCCAGTCTTCTCCACCTCGCAAACGCTGGGGTTCACCAGGCCACTGGATGAGCGACTCGCGTCCCGAGTGGCCATGATGGTTACCAGCTTGGCCTCTAGTAGGGGTAGTCCAGGGTTTTATATTGTTTAGGATTTAGGCTTGAGGGTTTACGGGCCTGAATAGGGTGCATCATGATGGTTACCAGCTTGGCCTGTAGTAGGCGGTCTAGAGTTTAGGGTTTAGGGTAGATTTAGGATTTAGGATTTAGGGTTTAGGATTTAGGGTTTTGGATTTAGGGTTGAGGATTTAGGGTTTTGGATCGAGGGTGAGGATGTATAGGGCGTAGGATTTAGGGCTTAGGGGTTTGCATAGGGTGTATCCTAGACCTCCGAAATACCCAGAATAATAGTACTCAAAGTAATTACTCATCATCTTGGGCTAAAGATGTTTTCAAATGCTTGTTTCGAGGTCTAGGATACTATGCTTTTCGTAAAGGTTGCAGCATGCTGCAGCGTATGCTAGGGATTTTTTTTTATTGGCCTTGAGCTGATTCAGGGTTGATAGTTGGCCTCAGTTGCCGGGCTTCGGGTTCAAGATATATATATGTATATGTACAAGCCTAAAAGGACTTTGTGTATGTATACTCTATATATATGTATATATACACATATAAGCACAGTGTGTATGTATAATAGGTACATATATATATATACACATACACATACATATGCGTCATTGCTTTAACCTGCAGTTGAGGTGGGGTACACAGGTACCACATAAATATCATAGACAGGTTCGGGAGCGATGTGAGAGACATGGGGCCTGAAAGAAAGCAAGTATACCATGAAGGTGGTCTAGCAGAGATTGTAACACCAGGGCCATCCAACTACCCATAAATTTTGGGTATATGGTTCCTAAAAGTGGGCATGTGGTATTCGGATATAATAGGAAATAGATGGAAGGTCTAAGTATTGCTTGGCATGAAAGGAAAGTGTTTCTAATCACGGGGATTGCAAAGGTGTCCTCACATGAGCCATTGTCAAAACTCCTAGTATCCCCCTTAATAACCCCTATAGTAGTCCCCTATATAATCCCCTATATAACCACCCATTAAGGAGTTTAGACTATAGCTCACATGTGTGCGGAACGGTTTTTTGCATGGGTACTGGCAGGTTTTCTGGCAACTTGGGCAAGGCCAAGGGCTAAGGTAGTTGCCATAAGAAATCTAGGGACCATGTATACAAATAGTACCTACATTGGGCCCTAAAGTCTACAGACATTACCTACATTGGGCTATTTGGATCTTTAGGGGAAGGGGGTTCCGCAGTATAAGCCTGCAATGTGCTGATCCTTAGCATGGGGATCCCGCAAAAGGTAACCTAATTGTTGGAAACCCCCCCAAATAGCGTCCCATGATTGGGCACCGCATTCCCGGATTGCATTTGTGTCACGGATGCTAGTTCCTGATGCACAAATATTCTGCGACCACTACAAACATGGTAGTTTTGTTGAAGGCGATCCCCGGTGTGCATTTGAGCTATACCCTAGCATCCCCTGAACAACCCCTATAATCTTCCCCTAATAATCCCATAGAAAACCCCCTGAAAGGAGGGGCGACTGCAGCTCCTTTGAGGTGCACGGGTCCCTTGGGATACTTGCGCTAATGAGGCGCTGACCTGATGGCTTAGGAAAGATCGTGGGTTGCTGTTAAGGAACTTAGGTCAAGTTACCATAATGGGTATATAGTAGTACTTAATATGGTTACTTACCCCAAAGCAGTAAGTTAGTTTAAGCTCCTGAACAGCAACTCAGTCATTTTATAAGACCAACTACAAGACGGGAAGGTTGAATAGTAGAGCTTATATGAGGGGTATAAAAGGTTCATATAAAGTCCCCGACATCGTAACTCCTGTCCCCTGGTTGCCTCAGATCAAATGTAGTGTAGCATACGATTGGATACTTCGACAAGTCGCACCCCAAGTGCTTTCCCTTGCATTGTAACAGGATCTGACTCGTTAGATTTGCTAAAAGGATGTGTCGCAAGCACGCGCCCTTCACCTCCATAAACAACCTATAAACCCTATAAGCCCATTCTCGAGAGGCACGTCGATCAACATGTTGATGCTGAGGATGGCGCCACGGGCCACCGGTCTGCTGCGGTGGGGAAGATGGCGGATGCGCCTCAGAGTAGGTCAGCCTTATTCACGTGTTCTGTGTATATGCATGCTTATCCTGTTTTACGCGGTCCGTTGAAGTTTATGACTATACTTAATAGTTGCTTATGTGGTGTGGGGTTTGGGCAAACTTCATGGCGGGGAAGGCGGGCGGGAGCACACTTAACCATCGGAGTATAAGAACATCTAAAGAGGATAATGCTCATCATGATAATAGTAGGTCTGAACTAGAACAGACCCAAAGGGCCCATGTAGCTCTATGGTATATACGTGGGCCATGAAATAGTTGTAAGGGAACTCCTTTGAGCCCTAGGTAGATACTAAATACCTAGGTGGACAGCTTGGGACTAGAACAGAGCGCATTCTGCGCACGCACTCCCCTACCCAGAGCACGAGCCGAGAAACAGAACCAACCAAAGTGCTACCAAAGTGCTCTTAAAACGCGAGCCCAAAATCCCACCAAATGCCTGAAGGCATCGAAACCTCAGCTCCTTACTGCTTTCCTGGCCTTTGGTTAGCTAGGAATGAAAAATTGGATCGTTATAGTAGTCCGTAGAAAACGCATTATAATACTTTCCATCTTCTTTTCCATTCCTTCATTCCCAGGAATCCTAAACCGTAAACCCTATAGTATTCCCTTCGTATAACCCTAGAAGCCCAGTTACCGATATATTGGGTTCCTGTCCTGAAGTCCCTATTCAATTTTATATTATCTGTAACCCAAGGACCTACTATATGGGTACCAGGGCTTCTAGGGTAATACTAAAACCATTTTTGCAAAGGCTTCCTTCTCGGCTGCTGGCCTGGCATGGTCAGGTCCGGAAACTTCACCAGCCTTTGGAGCTGTTCTCAAGCCCAAAGCTCCATGTAGCTATATAGTATAGGGCTTAGGGTTTAGGATTTGGGGTTTACATTTGAGTTCAGGTTTGGGGTTTAGGTTTGGCGTTTAGGGTAGGTATAGTAGGTATATCATATTATCTTTACTTAGGACCCAAAAAGGTTCCTATATGACTAATTACTCGAAGGGCCCAAGTGTATACTACGTAGGGAAGACGTCTACCAACGTGACGCTAGACTTCACTCGTTTCATGCCTCCCCAAAAGAATCCCAACCCTCCTGACCTGGACAAACAAAAGTATTGCATGTTTTGGAGAAGCCTACATCTTCCAGTGGGAGGAACGCATGAGCCCTCCCTCAGGGACAAGGTGGTCGCGGAAGAGGAAGGTCTGCACGAATGAGGGTGAACTACGGAAAAGCCGAGGGTAACATTCTATCGATCCGAGAGGCCTCTCGATTGGGGCTATACGGGCTATAGTAAATAGGGGGCCCCCAACATAGACTCCGATTAAGGATTTACTTCCCCACTTGAAGGGTTGGGAGGACTTAGTAAGTAGGTTGATAACCCCTATAACCCATAGTGTAGCCTTAGTTATCCCCCTTGTTAACCTACTCACCAAGTCCCCATGACCCTCCGAGCACTTTCCCAAACCCTTAACCCTCAACCGTATGTCTCGTCACTTGCTGCCCTGCCATGAGGGAGGTCTGAAAATCAAGTGACCTCTTCCATCTTCCTAACGCAGCCAATTCCATACGGTCCATGTAGCTATATGGGGTAGTTCCAGAAATTAGGGTCCCATTTTGGTACCCCTAAATATAAGGTGCCGTAATATAATCTTAAGCAGAAGGGGCCAATAATTTTGAGACTAACCCATATGGTAAATACTCAGGGCCCAGAGAGATTTTCATATGAGCCATAGTCTGAACTCGTCGTATTTCCCCTCAATAAGCCCCATAAGAATTTCCCATAGAATCCCCTATATGACTCCCTTTAAGGAGATGAGACTATAGCTCATATAGCTACTTTGGGGCCCAAGTATATATCATACAGCTACATGCACCCTTTGGGAATGCATCTACAGGCCGGAGAACCCAAAACCCTACACCCCAACCCCCAAAACCCTAAACCCCTAAGCCCCTAAACCCCTAAGCCCGGAGGTACCGGATGGCTCGTCAACGATGAATTCAAGGCTGCTGACGCGTCACAACAGATCGCTCATGCTCAATGGTCATTGGCCCAAACCCTCCACCTACCCTCTTTCTCTGGCCTAGGTACCCGCTATTTGGGGCCATATATCCCCGACTAAGGGACTTAGGTTAGGCAACTTTCTTCATTAAACACTTGACTCTGTTGTAACCTGAGGAGCTGACCACCGGTGGCCCTTGGAAGAGCACATCTTGGACATAGGATTCCAGTGTCCAATCCTGCCAGTCTGCCAAAGAACATTGCTGATGTTACCATGGATACACTGACTAGCGCATGTTAGTGAACCCTGCTGAAGTAGTAGGAGTAGGAAGAGTAGTAGTAGTAGTCGTCGTCGTGGTCGTCGTCGTCGTCGTAGTAGTCGTAATAGTAGTAGTCGTAGTAGTAGTAGTAGTAGTAGCAGCAGCAGCAGCAGGCGTCGTCGTCGTCGTCGTCGTCGTCGTCGTCGTCGTCGTCGCCGCCGCCGCCGCCGCCGTCGTCGTCGTCGCCGTCCTTGTATAATTTATGCCTTACTATACTCCCCATCTATGTTTCTTCATTCCCTACAGTGACTCACTTTAGTCACATCAGCCAAGTAGGAACGACGATGCGAGGGGTCACTTCAGGGTCACACGGACCTTTTGTTTAGATAGGGCAGGAGGTCTGTTTTGCAAAGTGAGCGCGCCAAGGCGGAAATTTCACACGGCAAGTGGCCCTAAACCCCATTGGGCATAAACCTCAACCTTAAACCCTTAAACCCCATTGAGACGAATGTCCCACCTTCACAGTCAGGTGGGACAGAATGGCAAGTGCCTTCACCAAGCCAAAGCCAACGCCAAGTAGACCAAGCCCCAATGCATCCACAAGCTGTGAAGAGCCAAACCTTGCAAGAGCTCTAGTCACAAGCCGCAAGAAATGTAAGAAAGGTATATGTTCCTCAAATGGCGTCATCACATAGAAGAGCATGTATACAGATAATATACGGAGAGGGTGTCTTATATTACAAAGTAGCTGCCATCCAGTTCAGACTGCACAGCCGATCAGTCCTTTCCACGTGTGCTACGATCAGGCCACTGGTATCCTGACGCGGAATGCAGGGAGTGTGGCAACATCATGGTCATCATTTCTACCCTAAACCCTAAACCCGGGGATTGGATTTGACACTTTAGTCGGGGATATACAGGGAGCTGGGAGCTACTTGGGGACATGACCGCAGAGCAGGTGCATATCCCAATGGCCTAGCAGCATACCCGGCTTACTGAGACCCGGAAGCTCTTTGACCGTGAAAAAACTGATCACATCCGGGGAGCTTACACGGATGAAGGTCTCTGAAAAAATGTGAAACTTCAAAACTATGTTGAGAAAGTTAGCATCATATGCTCCTTAAGGGAGACGCCTGCAAACCTTCAAAACTCTTCAGAAACATGGGTATGATTTCCGTGCCCTTATAGCCTATAATCCCTAAACTCTATCATCCCCAAACCCTGTAATCCCTAAACCCGATAACCCCCAAATCCTACACCCTACACCCTGTGACTGCAGATTATCGCCTCGATGTTGAAGGAGCTCTGGAAAAGCCGGAGGTAAGGCGTGTGCGCTATCTTGCGGCCTGCCTTCGTGTTTTGGGCTTAAGGCTTAGGGGTTTAGGGCTCAGGGTTTAGGGTAAGGCCTATAGGGGCTTAGGGCATTCCGGCTTGGTGTCGTCGGCTATACCTGGAGGCTTCTGGGACTCAGTAGCCATGTGTTTCGCATTACTTCTGAATTGGGATCACTCATCTAAGATATCTAGAGCGTTCCGAGTAAGGTTACAAGCCCAGTTTTAACAAGTTACTGAGCCACGGGAAAAGACAAATGAGGTGGATTCAATGCTGACCACTGGCCGCGATTGCAAAATCCACATCCAAGGACGAAACTACAACCTCTTGGCGTGCTTGCCAAACTCAATCCGCCCAAATGCAAATACCTGGAAACGGCGGCAAATGGCTAGTACTCCAAATCATGCACCTGAGTACCCTATCTCGCAGAAGCTTGGGCCCACAGGAAGGGGGGGGGGGGTTGGGGAGCAGGAGGGTTTCTCAGCATGGTGGACATGAGGACTTTGGGACCCTTGAGGTCCTGGAAGTTTAGGGGATTCAGGGATTTGTGGCTTCAGGCTTCGGAAGCAGGATCTGACAGGACTTTCTGTGTTGAAAATGGGGGCTACAAACCAGCAATGTGGGAATATATTAGATAGGGATTAAATAGAGATTACAATCCCTCATTCCCTACTAAGTCAAGCACCTGTAAGTTGCAGGGTTGATTGAGGTGCAGGCAAAGATTTTGCAGATGATGCGGGCTATCTGAAGGCTTTGCTTGGTTTCCGCGCGGCCCCTTTCACGAGGATCCTGCTTTTTGTTTTGTAACGCTTGCGGATCTGTCATCCAGCTTGGTGGAACTGCATTCGGGGCTGCATGCATTATCACAGGCAATCCCTGCAAACCTTGAACCCTCATGCGGTAGCTTCGAGCCCGGGGGAAGACCCCAATCTAGATTCAAAGCTCTATGACCCATAATATTGGGACCCCCAAAATGATACCACTTAGTTCCGGATATTCCCATACGCTCCGGGGATCAGACGTGATCCCGGATGATGAGCTGCACAAAGACTGAGCCATCCTCAGCAAAGCACGTGTACCCAGGTCGCAGCCGACACAGCCCAGCCCCAGACTCAAACAGGAGGCGGCACGGCAATTGGAAAGAAGATGCTAGTCAATGCATGCACATGGGCTTTCCAAGCACGAGTTTTCCAACCTAGAACATAGCCTGATCAACATCAGGAACACCATCATCATGAAGCTGTCGCTCGTTCTGCGAGAGTAACGCACATGCACCCTTGCGACATTTGCGCTACCTCCGGAACAGTTACTGAGATAGGTACCAATATAGAGTATATATGGGGATTATATAAAGATAATTGTAAGGGTCTACTCCCTCACAATCCCTGCAGCACCGGCAAGTAAAGTTACATACTGAGGCAGGAGCGCAAGAGCCATAGATTTCACAAGCATGAGCATCAGGCTCTCCGACCACGTGGTACACCTAGCCGGGTGGTCTTGGGTGTTTTACTCAAAGGGTTCATGCAGGTATATAGCATATACTCGGGGCCCAAAGGGGTTCCTATATAACTACTCTAGAGCCCAAGTATTCACTACATAGCTATATGGACCCTTTGAGTTTAAGCTGTTGCTAGCATTCTGCTTCACAGTAAACGGACAACCTTTCAATGGCACCATGAATGAGGCCACAACAAGACGACAAGATACAGCCTCCTCATAGTGACCGGCGCCCCTGAATCCTTGCAACTTCTATAATAGTAGATCAACCCCTCCCAATGACATAGTCTGTGACACTAAGTTTGTTTAAGCATTGCAGCACATTCGCTATTGACTTGGTGACTTCCCTAAAGCTACGCTGAACGACCGAAGCGCTTGCCTTCTCATCGATGTAGTATCGCCTGATGACAGACAATCTGTGAGAGCACGTTGGTCCATTGCACTACGGTTGTTCAAGCGCACTGATTCTAAACTTATTTTGCCTCTGATTTTGGGGTTGTAGTTCATCTCAAATGTTCATTATGAATATGAGTACTGCAAGTACAGTATTCGAGCATGACGTCGCATTTTCTATGGTCTCTCTCAAGTAGGCGTCCGGCGTGTATCCCACGCAGTCGTTGAGCTGGAAAGTGTTGCCGGTTAGGGATGGCACCTGTCAAGGCATGGGCATCAGCTAAGAAATTCCATGAGGAATACTCAAGCCCGCTGAAGAGAGCCAATTGTTCCCTAGAGGGGTTGGATGTGGTAGGATTCCAGAGAACAGGGGGCTCCTATAAGTGTCCTGATGACTTTTTGCAGACCTTACTTGGAAGGCAGTCAGCTGGATTGGTTAAGGGTTTGGGTGGTTGGGGGTTTAGGGTTTGGAGTTCCCTAAGCCCTAAACCCTAGAACCCGCGCTTCCGGATCAGGGTTGAAAGTTTTGGGATGCGCAGGGCTTCGTCACAATGACTTCCTCCCCACCAAACCAGTTTTCTATATGTATTGGTTGGGTACTGCCTCTACGTTGTAACAGTCTGCACTAGGGTCATATTCAGGGCTAGATAAAATTGTTGTGAATATTATCCAGTTGCTTTGCAGTGGGAGCAGTACCCAATGTACTGCTTAGTATCGTTTATGACTTTCTCAGGTATCTTTTCAGTCGGCATTTCAAAAGTTGCTAGCAGGGGCCACGCCTCTGGTATCCTTTTATGAATCCCTATTTAGCCCCTACATAACTCCCCTACATACATTTATGTATATATATATATGTACACCTATAACCCCTGTAAAGGGAACCCTGGCTGAGGCCCAGGCCAACTGGCTGGTGCCAAACAAGCCTCCCGTAGGAAGGCTGTAAGTGGTCTGGGCCACCAGGCCTTCGCTCGATTTGGAGTTGCTATTGTTTGGTTTTGGGTTTAGGGTTTAAGGTTTAGGGTGTAAGGTTTAGGGTTTAGGGTTCAAGGTTAAGGGTTTAGGGACTTTAGGATTTTAGGGTTGAGGTTGATTGGTGTAGGGTCCAGGGCTCAGTGTTAGCAAGCAAGATTATACTCTTCTTTTATTATAACGAGAATATGGAGCTGGTTTTGCTTTCTAGGGGGATATAGAATGCCCATCACGACAACCTGCCGGTATACGATAGTAGTTTCCATTTTCTTGTCCATTATCCCCATATAACCTTAATACTCAGCAGTTGTTCTTGGGCTTGGGATTTAGGAGTCTGGGGGATTTCAAGGTAGAGGTTTAGGGTTTAGGGCTTGGGTTTTAAGGTTTGGGGTCTAGGATTTGGAAGGAGCATTCGAATTCAAATGACACTGGGAGTGGCAATACTAAAACTCCATGTCAAGAGCCAACATGGAGCTGAAGAACAGGCAGCACGGAAATTGAAATCAGCACCCATGAAGCCAAACATGCGCATTGTACCACAATAATGAAGAGGCGCCACAATTGAGGTCTAGAATTTTGCGGTTCAGGGCTAGGTGGTCGAGGTGGATGCATGCTCTAAGATGTAGTCTTGCAAGAATCGGTGATTCGGATTCTGCTTATTGCACGAGGCTCTACCCTGAAACATAACCAAAGAACCCTAAGCCCAAATTACCTTAAGGATTTGCGCATTACCTGCAATACAATTTGTAAGAATAACAAATGTTACAAAAGTCCCAAGTAACCAACTATTTCGGTACCTCACGGCTACAGCACATCCAGGTGATACTAGCATACGCTGACGCCCTGGCAGCATTTTGGAGGTCCTCATAACAACCATCCCTTGTAGAGCAGACTTGCTAAGTCCTGGCAATCTTACTCGCTTTGCGTCCTAAGGCGAAGTACGAGTCAGGAAGCAAGCATCCTGAAAAATACTGTCCAATATCAGCAGGATTCTGTTGAGCAGGTCTTTGAAGGACAAGTATGTTTAACGACCGTTCAGGCTCAGCATCAGACCCCTACGTGTACAAATTGAGGAAGATCCAGGAAAACATGAACCCTGGACTAAAGTTGTAGCATATTCCTTAAAGGTGCTCCCTAAAGCCACTATACATCCCCGTATAGGTCCCCCCCAATCTGCTTTTAGTCCGTAGCTCATATGACTTCAAGCGTACTGGGAAACCCTGAACCAAAAGCCCTAAACCGTACTTTGCCCTGGAAACCTTCAAAAAGCAAAAAGACCAAAATCATGTTCAGGACACCCCTAGAAACCCCCCACCATGTGTGGAGTTTTTTTTTGGAAGGGGATCTCTCTTGGCATCTGCTCGCCCCTACCCAAAGGCTTCTATGTCGTTTCTGTTTGCCATTTCTTGGTAAGGGATACTTACTATGCTACCTAAGAAAGGATGACATAGGAGCTGCCAGCGAATCCCTAGGACCGAATCCCTAAAACCTGGGCCCAAAACCTTAATCCCTCAAATCCAGGCCCTAAACCCCACACTCTAATCCCTAACCCCTACGCCCTAAACCCTAAACCCTAAACCCTAACCCGAAACCCAGGGTTCTGGCTTGCGCCCACTTTGCTGCACTGCTGGGACCACGTCATCACCAACGGTGCCTCAGAGGTTTCAACAGCCTGGCTTCACGTGCAGTTAAGGGTTTAGGGTTTGGGTTGGGTTTAGGGTTTAGGGTTTAGCGGTTAGGGTTTAGGGCTTGGGGGGTTTAGATGGGTCTACGGAGCTTAGGGTGTATATGAGGTTTTGTGTTTCCTCAAACCTATCTGTAGTACAATCAGCCCCAAACCCTATGCCAATTATGTAGGCCCTACTTCACAAGCTTACATGCGCCCCCCAATCCCAAGCCTTAGGTCGCTGCTGTCTGGTGTCCAGACTGAAGGTTCAGGCAGGGGTCTTGGGATTGGGGGCTTAGATCCACGCGGTATCTCTCAGAGTTCGTATTTGTCTAGGTGATCCTTGCAACAGCAGGTTTGTCTCCTGAGTGTCCATAGCATACGAGATACCACCCTGTGAAAGGACCCACGCAGTACCTAAACCCCCAAAGTATGTAAAATAATAGCCCTAGACCCATAATAATAGCCCAAAAGGCCATTATTCTACATACTTTTGGGGTCCAGGTACTAACATGCCCAACCCTCCCCGGCATGCGAACAAAAAAATGCTGGGTGTGCGGCTCCTGAGCCAGGAGCCTCCGATGTCCTTAGATGCTGAAAGCTGTAAGGTCCAGGGGGGGCAGGAGCATTTTGCTTAGAGGCTGTGAGGGTTTTGCTTTACTTTGGGAGCTTCAAGCTAAGCCTGCTTTTGACTGCCTTGGGGAGTTCTGAGTGATAATCATTTCCGTTCGAGATACTCGACTACATGGCATGTGGTCAAGGGCACCCTGCAGCTCCTGAAAGCCCTAAACCTTAAGCCCTAAACCCTGAACCTTAAACCCTAAACCTTAAACCCTGAACCTTAAACCCGGAACCCTCAACCTTAAAGCCTAAAACCTAAAGCCTGAACCCAAACCCATACGCCCCAAACCGCAGGACTCGAAGCAGATTCGGGAGCGATTCAGCTTCGCCCGACTCACACTCATGCGTGTTTTGTTTCAACATTCCACAGGGTCCAAGTACCCAATAATTAGGTACTTGGGCTTGGGGCCCGGCAATAGTAATTAGCAATCATAGTACAGGTTTTGGGGTAAGTATATGATTTTTAGGTACTTGGACCCTTAGAGTATTCCCTTTCACAGAAATGGGTCTTTCGCGTACGCTTTGGGTGCAGTTTCGCGCCTGTTTCGCAGCCCATGGAAACTTGCACTTTGCAAGTAGACCGTCAGGCACTTCTCACACAGCTTTTTGTCCAGCGACTGTTTCAAATTACCTGCCAGGCTCGCCTCCGTGGAAGCTACATGGCATGCCCCCTTCCCGGTACACGTGCCTCTTTCGCGCGGTGTCTGCGCTTTTCGCACATTTTTCACGGCAAACCGTAACATCAGGAAGTAAACATGACATGAAGCCATGTGCTCTTTGCAGCAACAGACTTCTTGCATTGCGAGAACACGTGCCTGAACGAAAGCTTTCACAGTCTCTCTCTCATTTCCTGTGCTGGGTTTTTTTCACAGTGAGTGGTCCATGCAATGTCGTGCCATAAATTTGGAGTCATGCAGAAGTTGTTGGAGCAGCCCCCGGGCAGATCTCATGCACCAGTGCATGACAAGACAGTTGAGCAGCCAGGTGATCAACCCCAAGCCCTAAAGAGTCTGGCTTTCCCAATAGTATTCCCATATCCGCCCCTGATATACGGTATTCCTGCAAATACGACAGTCTTTTTGCAAGGACACCTGAACAGTGATAAAGAGTTTGCCATTTGCGCTTGGTCTTTAGAACCAGCGGCACGCTGGAATCCACAACATGACAAACGTTATCTAAGATAAAGTGGTGCATGCAATCTCCGCATAGCTTGTATAAGCACGTATATATAGTGTTCGCTAAATCTCATGCAACATGCTTCATGAATGCCGGAAAGAACGCATAGCGCCAGTTTGAGCCGAACGCGCAAACCATACAAGACTACAGAAAAACACGGAGCACTGTGCTCCTTTGATCTCCGGGGTACGGACCATGCGCCAGCAACCCACAAAGGATTGCATGGATTCGGTGCGTCTATTTCCAACTTGTCTGGCCTCGGCTGATCTGAAGGACTTCTGGAACCCAAGGTTCTCGAACAGTTTAGGGAATAGTTAGAGAGGAACACATGCTTAATGTATGAGATGTACAAGCAACCTCCCGCCATGACGTGTAGCCGCCGCATCCCCATGTCCTGAAGCTTGAAGAAGCTACAAGAAGCAACAGACGCTTACAAGGGTCACGTGCTTTGATACATTTGACCCGTGCTACAGGATGGGAAAGTACCCCTCCTAGACCCTCCATTTACCTTCTATTATACCCCTATTAGGGACCATATACCCCTATTTAAGGGTACAAGGACGGTCCTGGCTGACAGCATCTCCGACATTGCGCTGTTGCAGGATGGGTCCTCCTACTTCTGCAATCCCTGCCTCGACGGATTCTAAACAAACATGGTACCTGGACCTTAAAAGTATGTAAAATAATGGCCTTATGGCTGTAATTCTGGGTTTGGGGCTATTATTTTACAGACTTTTGGGGTTTAGGCAGTGCACGATTTTCAGAAGGGCCGGTGAAGGCCAACAAGGTGCTATCCCAGGCTGCTGCCAAGTCCCATCACTGACCCAACTACCCTTCACTCAAAAACCTGCAGCGCGGCAAAAGCCAGAATGAGCAGAGGAAGCACAATTGAGATAGTGGAGTTGAAAAACCCTAGACCCTAAACCCTGAACCCAAACAAAGGACACCTGAGAAGCCAATCAGCACAGTAACTCGAAGCCTGGGACTCGCACCAACTATTCAAGATCGGGCATGGATCCAAAGCCGGATCTCCTGCAAGCAGGCAATCTGCCTAGGGGTACGCCACAAAGAGTGGTACCAGTTATATACACCGTAGCAATGGGAATCTTAGTCGAAAGGGACTCTCCCAACACCAGCTCCTGAAACCTAAAAATATTGAGGCTTAGGATGTCCTCAACGTTTCAGTTGCATGTACGGAGCGGAGGGATTTCAACAGTTGGGCTTTTCCACGAGCGAAGAAAAGGTTTGAGCGGGGAATGCAAGGAATTAGATGCCTAGAGTAGGGTGTGAGGTACATCTGGGGGTAATATGTGGGCTTACATAGGAACTTCTGTTGGGGCATAGATGCGGTTATATAGGGCCTACCACAGGGGTATTTGGGATCATATTGGGTGGTTCTACCGAGCCAGTACAGAAATCTAATCAATACTTCCCTATTGTTTAGGATTTTGGGGCTGAGGGCTGCTGAGGTTGTAGGCAGGATGCCGCGAACTCCAAGTAACAACGTGGAGGTCTTCCCAAGCGCTAACCGGCAAAAAGGTCACATGGTGTAGGGTTTAGGGTTTAGTTTCAAAGGATATGAGATGACGCGTTGGGCCTCTACCTCATTCTCTGCATTCAGCTGGTGTGTAAAATAAGGAGCCGGGAAACGGGGCCCATGCTGCGCTGAATAACGCCACCAGCTCAGTGCCTCCAGGAAATCCATGTTAGACATACCCATGATACCTCAAAAAAGGATTGAACCACCTGGACTGAAACCCCAAGCTCAAAATCCTAAACACTGTGGTAACCTGATGCAAAATGCTATGGTCATTAAAGGAAGCCTGCTGCCTGAAGACTGGATGGCGGTTTGTGGTCATGCCGCTCCAGTGCCAATTACAGATCTGTGAGATTGTAGGGAATGGGGGGGGGAAAATAGGGGTTATGTAGGGAATATATTATATGGGGGTTGTGATAATGGAAAAGAAAATGGAAACTACTATTTAGGATTTCGGAGTTATAGGGAGCTTGAAGCACAAACTCAGAATTTCTGACAGACAGCTTCCCGAAGTCATTCTGTATGGCTTCAAACAAGTATGTCTCGACATGACCTTCAAGCAATACAATACAGATGGTGAATCCTCCCATGGAACATGTAATCCCCCTATCACCCCGTAAATGATAAAATACTTGCTTCAGTAGTTAGTGGTACCATGTTGGGAATCTTCACTCTAAAGGTGGTGGTGGAGCTGTAGGGCCGGGTACCAGACCACTGTAGACCCCCTTCACTAGACCCTCCTCGTAGGCTCCTGGACTTAGCAGCTCTTTGCATCTATACTTCTAGCTGGGCCTATCGACCGTCTTGTAACAGCTCAGCTGGGCTTATATGGGTTACCTGGGCTTGGGGCTTAAGGCTTATCCTCACCGTAAACTCGAAACTGAACCGTAAAGGCTCGAGTTCAATACGAGTGCATTTCACCACCGGACCTTTTGCTGGAAGCTCGCCGGGTGGAAGGCCGAATCCTGGCGGCACAATCATAATCTCAACAAAAAAGCATGCCCGTCCAACTCCCAGGGCTACAAGTTGTAGAGATTATGCAGTTATGTGGGGAACGTGAAGGGATCCTTGTTCTAGAATCATAGAAGGATTTAGAGAACCCCCCGCATGCATGTTCCTCTTTGGTTGAGAACAGTATAGTGGGGGAAAATCCAAATAGCACTGGCTCATGATGTTCAACATGAACCAGAATCCTTTCGGAATGGGACAAGTCAGCAGGAAAGGGGTCTTGTTGACATTTGTAGCCCGATCAGAAGAACGACTCTGTTGTACATGCGCTCTGCCTGCACCAATCAAGATTTCCAGGCACCATAGGACTTGACTCTGTGCTAGCATATGGGCTTGGATGGTCAGCACTGTGACTCTTCAAAAGACACCCACCATTCAATGGTCAACGTACCGCGACAGCAACTTTGCACAGATTTACGTAAGGAAGCAGCCCACGTGTGCTTTCTCAAAATAGCCTAAATTGAATCCTAAGTAAGGGACCCTACAATCCCCTTACAATCCTTATCACTCCGTTCAGCCCGCAGTGGCAGCATTAACTAGTTCTAGAGGCTTCGATGTGTAGATATGTTTGGAGCGGCAGGCCATGTCTTTTGCACCGCGTTACGGGACTTTCGTTGTTTCGCGTGTAAAGCATATTTGAAAGTTTGCTTGTGCTTGGAGAGCACAGGATGTGCCGCGACATGCCAGGAGCTGCCATGAGTTTTACAGGATATGGGGTATGGGGGTTTCCCAGAATTGTCGTGCCATGTCGGGGGCCCCTATAATAAGCGTTATAGTATCCTTGTGTGTATGTTGGAGTCCCCTTACTTTATGGAAACCACCATTTGTCAATGGGCTTGCGGACAGTGCAATCAGAAACAAAATACGGGGATTTCATGTTCCTTCACGGTTCTAGAGATGAACCCGAGGGCTCCATGTAGGCATGGCATATACTTGGGCCCTAAAGTGATTATATGGGAACCCCTTTGGGCCCTAAGTATATACTATATAGCTACATGGAGCCTTTGGGGAATATGCAACAGACATGCGCCATCCCGTTGTTTGTCTGCACTGTCGATACGCCCGGGCAAAACGAGAATCACGCTCATCCAGCACTTCTTTTGCAAGAATACTATGACTTGTAGTCTCAACTCCTTAAAAGGGGTGATATGGGGGANNNNTTTAGACTATGGCTCACATAGGACCAGACCAAGGCACCACATTGCAGGTAGCTGTATGGGGTTGTTAGATTTTCTCCCCAGATCACGTAGACGGTGAGATGATGAACTCCTTCCTGGATTTTGGGGGCTTGGAACTTCAAGGTCTGTTCGTACCTTACGTCAGACCTCCATGCAGCGTGGCCAACCCCTTTTGCGCTTGATGGGCAATATCTCGCATGACCCTCTTTACCTAAAAAATCGGAATTGTAGTACTATGGTAGACCGGGGACCTGCCGGAGCTCGTCCACCAACAGCATCAATCTACAAGCTTGGGCACCGCCCCAAGCTGGCGAAGAAACTGAGTTGCCCACTTCCCTGCAGGTAGCCATCCAGCGCCTAAGTCTGAGCAAATTGCGAAGAGCAGTTGGGAGTGGGCGGGGAAATAAAGCGGGAAGGTTTGTTTAGGATTTAGGGTCGGCTCGACATATTACCACCCTGTAATCGTGGTATAACAGGACGAATACTGGCCCTAAAAACCCACCATCATCCCTACTATTCACTCTTACGGGGTGGGGGTCGGGGGTCCGCCTAATGGATATAAACGTTAAGGGCGATCAAGCCTGGAAGTCTGGGCTGGAATCAAACTCAATGCGTCTAATGTAGGGGTCCAAATGACAACCAATTATTCAAAGAATGTGGAACCACAATATTGGCGGTCATGTAGGGTTCTGCATTCTGCTGTCGAGCCTCCTGGCTTTTGGTGCTGCTGGATTCCAGGCTGTAGGATTGTTTGATTGGGGCGCGTGCAATTGAAAATTGGTAGAACAGATGATGGAACACGCGGTTTTGCCAGTAAAGCGTTTAGACTAAACGAGGTATCGCTATCATCGTTGCTAGCAGCGACAGCCGCAGGAGCAAGAGCAGGACCAGGAGCAGTGGTGGTGGTGGTGGTG
>CAJNIZ010001654.1:1726-12348 GCA_905231905.1 Symbiodinium pilosum
TTTAGATCCTCTTGGGGGTCTGGGAGGCAACCCCAAAATGGGCACATAAGCACCACAGGAGTTTCAGGTCACCTTGACTTGCTCTTTTCGCAAGAGACCTCCAGTCTAGCATGTGACGTTAAGACAAGTATTGCTGCTGTTATTTGTGTCAGATACCTGAAGCCTAAACTAGCCTAAACCTATGTGGCCCCCAAGGTCTCTTCCCAGAAGCCATGGACAAGTTCAAGCAAGCAGCTCACTGGTGGTTAGTAACGAATTTGGGCATATAATCCTAAAATTAGGGGTACCTTTGTAGGGGTTGAAGCCGGGCCTATAGGAATGGGGCTGTATCGGGGTGTATAGGGGCTTTTGAAGGATAATGTACAAGAAAATGGAAGCAACTATTTAGCGTTTCGGGTTTCCTAAAATTAGCGGTACCATCTGGGGGGCCCTGGGAATGATTGTACTCTTGGGTTTACACTGGGGGTACTCTATGTAGGGAAACCACCGTATGATCCCCATCAGCCCTAAACCCTAAATCCTAAACCCTACACCCTAAATCATAAACCCTAAACCCTACAAGCAAGGCAGAGTCTCAATATGTCTCAGCGGGGGCGACAAGGACAACCAACTATGCAGGCCGTGAGGGAAGATCTGGCATTTAGGGGCTTTAGAGGTTTTAGGATTTTAGGGTTTAGGGTTAAGGGTCTTAGGGGTTTTAGGGGTTAAGGGTTTTAGGGGTTTTGGGTATAGGGGTTTAGGGGCTTAGGGTTAAGGGTCTTAGGGGTTTTAGGGGTTAAGGGTTTTAGGGGTTTGGGGTTTTAGGGGTTTAGGGGGTTTAGGGTTTTATGGGTTTAGGGTTATAGGGTTTAGTGGTTTTTAGGGGTTACAGGGTTTAGGGGTTTTAGGGGTTTAGTGGTTTAGGGTTTAGGGATTTAGGAGGGGTTTGGGGATTGCCTCCGTCGTTCAACCAAAGCCCAAGAACTCGGAGGTCTTACACTTCCCAAATTTCAGGTCTGACCCCTGAACTTGGAGCCCCGGACTCTTGTGCTGTCCAGGGATCGCCATCATAACACAGTAAGCGGTGGGGGGTCCTTCCCCAAGCCTCTCTAGAGGTCGAGCACCCTAAGCCCGCCTTGCTCCATGAAGGTAGTGTCCAGAGGGGGATCCCAAGATCGACCCCAAAATACCATGGTCACTCTAGTCCACGTTATTAACAGGAACCCCAATGTAAACGTAAGAAGACTATAATCCTTATTATAAATGCTCCCAAAATGGTACCCCAGTTTTAGGAAACCCCAAGCCCTAGATCCTAAATAGTAGCTTACATTTCTTTTCCATTATCCTTAAATACCCCTATAGAACCCGTATACAACCCCAAAATAAATCCCACAAGGCCTCCTGAACCCCTAAACCTTCAACCCTAAACCCTAAATAGTAGTGTCCATTTTCTTTTCCATTATCCCTACATATATCCCCAATATATTATAGTAGTTTCCATTTTTCTAATTATCCCTATATAACCCCAATATATTATAGTAGTTTCCATTTTCTTTTCCATTATCCCTATATAACCCCAATATATTATAGTAGTTTCCATTTTTCTTTTCAAAAGCCAGCCAAGGCCTCCTGACCAGCATGGGCAAGTGGCTTTTGCACGAGGGTGCCGTGGATGAAGCCATGGCCAAGTTTGTGGTTGCCAGGCCGGGGGCCTGCGCCGGGCTTCCTTGTTTAGGGCTTGGGGCATAGGGTTTAGGGCTTAGGGTTTTAGGGCTTCGGGTTTAGGGTTTAGGGCTTAGGGTTTAGGGCTTGGGCTCAGGGTTTAGGGTTCAGGGCTTAGGGCAGCCCAGAGTTTTCCGGCCAAATGTCTGTTGGATCAAGAAGGGGCCAGCATTCTGACATTCAGGCATACAGGCTTTTGGAGCTTCTCGGCGCTCATTTTGTGGTGGGAAAGCAAAAACCTACATAGGGTAAGCTGAAGTCGTGACAAGGCAAGTAATAGCTCCTAGTGGCGTATAGTGACTAAAGCCGACAAAAGTAGTGTTCACTTTAGTACTACCAGCTACTTCCCAGACCTTTGGGCGGATCTAGAAAGTAGATCCCCCTTACGGCTTCCAATAAATTACCCAATAGTACTACAGGGTACCATTTTGAGGGTTCTACTTTCTAGATCCTCCCAGGGGTCTGGGTCACTGCGCAGACTTACTGATTTGCTACACCTTGCTACATGGAGGGATGCTGGCGTTTCCAACAATGTAACTGTAACAACAAATACAGTAGGGGGTCACTTGTTGGAGGGTTCCGATATGAAGACCTATAGCATTCGGGGGTCTATAAGGCGCCCCCCCCACCCCCCTTCTGGAAATACCCGTGTTGGTCCAGGCATTCAAGCACCCGCCATTACACCCTAAACCCTCAACCCTAAACCCTAAACCTTGTTCTCTTCAGGGGTTAGGGATCGTCCAGACATGGGGCAGCCATTCTATGACTTGTGCTCTTACTTGTAGACCTACAGCTGGGAGCTTTTGATCTCAAGCAGGGACCCCTGGACTCCTCTGACCCTAAACCCGAAAATCTAAACCAAAACCCTAGAAGTCACAAGAGATGTCAGAGGAATAGCAAGACTGACGCCAATTACGGCCGTAGCCTGATGACCGCGCCAACGCGCCAACCTGCTCTTCCAAATGTACAGCCAGACCGTCGGAAGCGCATGGCAAGCCTAAAAACTCAAACCCTAATCACCTAAACTCTGTGCCAGTCAGCAGGCGTAAACGTCCGAGGGGTTGAGAAAAATGTGGCCCTCAACCCCTTCTACACATTGAGCTATAGTCTAAACTCCTTAAAAGGGGGGTTATATAAGGATCAGAAAGGGGAGCATAATAAGGGTTGTTAAGGGGATGCTAGGAGTTGAGGCACTGGCTCACAAAGAGGATTCATGGTACCCCTAGCTCAGCAACTGGCAGCTTAATCTGCAGGTATACTAGTACTAGACGGGGTCGTTAGCACGATTACCAAGACATGATCCCTTGTGGTAGCTACAATTAGTGGTCGAGGATCGACTACTGACCTTTCGCGGGCTTCACTTTGCTGTGAATGTTTCTCAAAATTTAGGATGGATTTTTGTGTGGCCGCGATCAGGAAATCAGACCGTCAGGTGGTGGGTATTATAGGGGGCAGGCCCGTTGATGTGGCCTGCCCCTGTAGATGTGCATATGCTAATTAAGAAGGCTGCAGTTATGTTTGTGCAGGGGATGGGGAGGCATGTGCCTTGAGAAACTGCCAGTAAGTTGCTTGGTTGGGGCCTTTGACATTGCTGCGCTCACGATGCAGCATGGTTATCATGACAGGAAGGCCTTTTAGGGTTACAGCATTTAGAGCATTGGTGTTCCCTTTGGGAGGACTCCATTCTCGTTTCTGAAGCGATTGCATCTATAATTACAGTCAGCAGGGTTTATTACCTCACCTTGGAACGCGCGGCCTGAACGGTAATGCGCTGTCTCCTCTCTCGGAGCTCCCAATCATATCACACTGTCCCTCAGAAGGCATCTGAATGTCGAGTCTGCAAGGAATGAATGCTTGCAAATTGGCTATTTGACAGTGACACTTCTGCAGTCATATCTGACGAGATAGCTCTGGCAGGCAAACCTACGAGGCCACGGAGGATACCGTTGCTTCCCCAGGGTACGCCGGCCTGCTGATGAGCATGGGCAGCCGCTCGTCACCTTTAGCAGCTTAGCCATCATCATCACCATCATCATCAGCAGTATCATCATCTGTGCTGTTAGCACAATGGCTTCATAAGCTCCACATTTTCTTCCAGGCCTGGGCGACAGCACTTGCCCCTGCCGGACCAAGAGCATGAGCATCAACAGTAGCAGGCAAAGGGCTAGCCATCGCCACTCTCTGGGAATTGCTGCTTAGATCACATGTCAGCCCGCATCACGCTTCCTGACTGCCGCAGCAAATTTCAAGGTGTGAGTCCAAAAGTTACTCTAATCAGGAGACGCCAGTATTTATTATATACCCATATTATTGCAACTTAATTTACAATCCTTAACTGCAAGCCAGATTCTTCAACGGACTCGCCTAAACCTGAGCTCCGGAACCCACTCAGGCGTAACTGTGACTGCGGCGATGGATATCTACAACCGTCCATACAGCCCGTCCTCCATTTTCAAGTAAGCATGAAGGCGAAAGCCACACGCCCAGGTCTGTACCGACGGAGAAAGTGCTTCGTGGAAGCCATGGAGCAAATCGGAATGCAAGCAATTTGCAGTTGATGATGTAGAGAAAATACAAGATTTTGTAAGGCAGCCCTTACTACAAGCCTTCATGAAAGGGACCCCCCGTAATCCCGCGGGTCCCTGTTTGCGAAACCCTTATAAGGCTTTCGTGGGTTATCAGCGCTATGGGCTGTTCCTTGTGGCGTTTCTAATAAGCGTGTGGCGTTTTCAATAAGCGCTCCACTTGCTTCGGCGGTATATAAGGGATCCGAATCCTGCAGAGGGTATGATATTACTTTCGCAAAAGTAGCCCTAGACACTTGCGATGTAGCATTATCATCCAAGGCTAGTCATATGGGTAGTTCCCAAAATGAGGTCCCATTGTGCTATCCCTCAATATTAGGTGCCGTAATATAATCTATGAGCAAGAGAGGCCCACAATTTTGGAAACTACCCATATGACATGAACTCCTAATACTCCCCTCAATAACCTCTTTAGAATTCCCCTAAATAATTCCCTCTATAGCACCCTTTAAGGAGTTTAGACTATAGCTCGCAAATGAAATAGAGGCAGACCATAATGTGTAAGACCCCGTTCAGCCCTGAAGAAAACGTAAGCCTGAAACTGCACTGGTTGATTTGCTTTTGGCCTACGGCCCTACATGTCAGTGTTTATATAGGGGTTATATAGGGATAATGGAAAAGAATGTGGCAACTACTACTTAGGGTTTAGGGTTTAAGGCTTAGGGCCTAGGGTTAGGCTTACAGACTTCGCTGGGCTGCATGGCCTCAGCGCCGCTGCTTAAGGAATTGGGGCTTCTTCAAATCGTTGTCTTGCTGATTGGTAAGTGCACTGTCCAACAGGGAAGTCAATGTGAAAAAACACAAGCACACAAGCGGGTTGTAAGGTGAGTTTCTTAAAGCAAGCCCCAGGCACTCACTAGAGGCACCCTTAACATCCCCCCTATGATCCCTCTATGCCTTTCAATCCCAAGGTTCTGTAGGGGGTACCCCTAGTCCAGAAGCTCTCAAACAGGAGTTATAGTCAAACTCCTTGAAAGGGGTTATAGAAGAGATGATATATGGGACTACTATAGGGGTTATTAAGGGGGATACTAGGAGTTTAGAACTATAGCTGATATGGGAGTTATAAGGCTGATGTTGGGTTGCCTCATGGAAACTTCCTCACATAAAGTTGCTCTGGGCATTCAGGGGTGTTCTTATACGGTTTGTGACAATACTGATTGGGGTTGAAGCCTGAAGAGTCAGGAATACTATCGCCGTGTTACCCGTATAAGCCTGGTAGAGGCGTAGCAACAGAAGACCGGATGCCCAATTTAAGTGATAGTTTCCCTAAATATGGAGACCTCAATATAGACCCAAAGATTCTCTAAGCCTTATTTAGGGATCCCCAAAAAGGTACCCGTAATTTTGGGAAACCTTCTAGTTCTTGAGGGCCCAGTAGTACGCCGTAATTCAAAGCGAAGAAGCCCTGCAAAGTTCTACCGGAGGTCCAGGATGGAGCGCTCCTTTCGGTGCCTCTTAATGAGGATAAGGTCTTTGAGGGTTTATAGTCCCCCTTAAGTAGATAGAATATGGGGTATATGGGGATCTTACTATAATATATCCAAGCCACATTCTGTCTACCTAAGAGGGACTATAGACTGAAGGGGGTTGATCTTAGAAGTATCCAGTCGTTGTCGAGTTCAAGCTCAGCATTTGCAGAGTTGAATCCTTGTGCCACCCTAAACCCTAAACCCTAATACCCCAGTATAGGGGTCCCACAGCCTGATCTCCGGGGCTATGAAGCTGGCATCCCGAAATCCCATATTCCAGGTTCAGATGCCAAACTCTGAGCCTCAAGATCTCCAAGTCTTACCGTTTAGGGTTTAGGGTTGAGGCCTAAGCCCAACCTGGCACCCCTGGACCCTATACCCTATCAGGTTGTCTCATATGTAGCCTCGGCGCTGAACCTCATCCGCCAAAAGGAAGGATAGATTCCCCACAAGATTTTGGTTTGCTCTTCTACATAATCCTTACAGAAGCCCTCCTTTCCTAAACCCTCAACCTCAGACCCTAAAGCCTTAAGCTCCAAATCCTAACCCCTAAGACGTAAACCCAAAACCCTCAAGCCCTAAATCCTATCAAGACCCTAAAGCTGGATTCTAAGAGGATGAATACTAACTAAGGCTGTACGGCTTGGCTCAGACGGCACTGGAGAGCGCAGAGGCTGCTGGAGTCCGCGGTTGAGACAATGTTGTAGTGGTAGTGGTAGTGGTAGTGGTAGTCGTAGTAGTAGTAGTAGTAGTAGTAAGTAGTGGTGATTGCGGCGGTGGCGCGGTCGTACGAAAATCCGCCGAACCGAGCAANNGCAAAGCCGAGCAACCGAGCAAAGCGAGCAAAGCCGAGCAACCGAGCCGAGCTGAGCAAAGCCGAGCAGCCGAGTGACGCCGAGCCGCCGAGCGACGCCGAGCAAAGCCGAGCGACGCCGAGCAAAGCCGAGCAATCGAGCAAAGCCGAGCAGCCAAGCGACGCCGCGACACTGAGCAAAAGCCGAGCAGTTCTGAGCAAAGCCAGGTCGAGCGAAGCTGGGTAAATGCTTGGCTTGCCCGGCGTTGCCTGGCGCTCGGCGTTGCCCGGCGTTGCTCGTCGCTTGGCGTCGCCCGGCGTCGCTCGGCTTTGCTCGGCTTCGCTCGGCTGCTCGGGCAACGCGGTGCTTGGCGTCGCCCGGCGTCGCTCGGCGCTTGGCGTTGCCCGGCGTCGCTCGGCGCTTGGCGTCGCTCGGCGTCGCTCGGCGTCGCCCGGCGCCCGTCCTGCCTTGGGCAAGGCCGAGCAAGCGAGCGAAGCCGAGCAAAGCCAAGCAAGCAAGCTACCCTGGTAATGTTGTTGTTTATAGTAGTTTATAATCTGCCCAGCTCCAAGCGCATGTTCGCTGACTCTTCGGCTGAGCGAGCCTGCGAAACGTACTGGAATTGCCAGGAGGAGCCCGATGTTTGTCCCTGGTGTTACATGACGACAACAATAATATTGACACCCCCCGAAAGGACAGCTGTCTTTTTGGGGACCCTTCCCAAGGGTCCAAGCACCCAAATGGTGCTTTTGGAAGCAGAGTATGTACGTATGAATTCATTCGGCTCAAAAATACATCTTGTTTATGTCCTGGGACCCCTTATAGGCCTGGGTTGCGAAATCCTTAATTGACACCCAAACAGACGGAACTTTCTATGGCAAGCAGGGAGTCCGTTTGACAGCAACGATCCCGCTGGTGTTTGCGACGTGTTGGCTCCTGTCCACCCACACGGTTGAGGGTTCAGAGTTGGTGGGGTTCCGGTTTCACGGGGCCTTACGACTTGACTTAGGCTTGCTTTTCGTTGGATATAGTAGGGTCATGGTTTGAGTTAGGGTTTAGAGTTGGTTTCGGGTTGCGCGGCGCTTGGTGTCGCCCGGCCTTGCTCAGCGCTTGGCGTTGCCCGGCGTTGCCCGGCGCTGGGCGTCGCCCGGCATCGCTCGGCGCGCCCGGCGTTGCCCGGCGCTTGGCAATGCCGGGCGCTGCCCGGCAACGCTCGGCGGGAGCGATTTTACGACGAGATTCCCGCCACGCTCTTGGTAGTAGAAGTGGTAGCAGCAGGAATGCAGTAACAGCCAGGTACGAGAATTGCGGATTTTCTAGGTTTGGGTTCGTAGTTGTACTTCCACTGCCTTAGCTTCACCTGATGAGCACTTGACACACAGGTGCTTGTCCTTGTTGTAGTAGAAGCCATTTCCACTTCTTGTAGTAGGCTCAACAGCCAGCTCTTCATAGTATGGGATTTCCTGTTCGCCCGGAAGCGATGTCCTAGGCCCCTACATCTCATGCCATTTCTCTGAAAACCTATGTCCAATTATTCCCGTACTCCTCGGTGGCATGCTGAATGCTTGTTTATTCACTACGAAGCCCTTGGTGGCGGCGGAGATTAGGGGGCTTAGAGTTAAGGGATCACGGAGAAGGCAACTGGAAACATGGACTACCTGGGCCTGCTGGTTCACATGGCCAACGCCTATTCTGAGCAGGCAGGATGTATGGCTGGACAAACTGGCCATAATGGTAATAGCAACAGTACAAATAGTAGTGCTAGTATTAGTAGCAGTAATAGTAAAACTAGTACTAATACTAATAATCATCAGAATGATATTATAGTGCTAGTAATAGTAACATTAATAATGAAGTGGTAAGGGTTATCCCTTAGCTTTCCTTGGCCACAGTCAGGATAATGCTTTTGCAGCAGAATAATACTAGCACATTGAGTGCATCTTTTGCTGTGTGTGTTGAGGGCTTGCGACTCTTCATGAGGCGCGCAGATGGCTTCCACGGTAGCAGTGCAGTTGCCCATATAGTTCCCCGGAAGTTCCTGATATGATGGTGCTGCGAGGACCTCAAATCTGATAGTTGGCGTTTGGGCTCGTTCCCTGCGGCTCACGCCGGAATCATGCCTACTCTTTTTGAGGTTGCCCTCGGAAGAACATTGGAAGCCAGCCGCACGTTGCTTCTTCGCTTTCGCTGAGGGTCAGTCAGTCAGTCAGTCAGTCAGTCAGTCAGTCAGTCAGTCAGTCTAGATTCCCAAGACACTGCCAGCACTTCCGAGATTACTGGCTGATACGAACTCACGCGATCCGAGCAATCAATGTTGTGAGCTTTTCTTTCAAAAAAGAGAATCATCAGCAAATTTGCCACATGAGTCCGAAACGGGTGACACGAACAGTAATTCCCAATACGGGCTTGTTCATGCTCAGCAGGAGAAGGGAGTTTCAGTGCCAAGGGAGCAGATTGAGTATGCTTCGAAATGGCAGTATCCATTTCAAACTACTGTAGAAACCTCTTTATCGACAAGACCAGTACACATAGGTCTATACATACACAGTATGTGTCGCCATATCATCCCAAAGCCCTGAACCATAAACCGCATCCATTCAGAGCCCTCCGCATACAGGGCGATTATCAGTCCGCTTTGGGCAAGTACTCGGAAGCGGCAGCTGCGTTCGAGGCGCTCTTGCTTAACAGTAGGAGAATTTCGAAATTGAAGGCTAGAGTTCCCAAGGTAGAGTCAGATTATCTCCTCCATTTGGTTGTCGCACTTTCCGGCAAGAGCTTAATTTACTTCAGCCAGCAAAAAAAACACGAGCCACACTCTTAGAAACTCTGAGGGGGTGGGGATGATTACCAGAGAACCTCGGGCCCTTTCCAAGGGTTAGGTACGGGCTACTCTGAGGATGGCTCCTAGGGAGAATTCTTGGAGTTGGACAGAGTGCTGGAGAAAGTATTTGGGTTTCTGCTATAGTTCGGGGGGTGGGGAGGGTCTTAAGAACATAGTCCCCTCTTGAGAATTTTCACTTGATGTGGTTTAAATCATCCGCCAGTCACAAATCACAGCCCGAACCGCAGGAGACCTCAATCATAACTTTCGTATATTCGCAGAGAAGGATGGGCATGATTTGTATAGGGATAATGGAAAACAGAATGGAAACTACTATATATAGAGATTATATAGGGATAATGGAGAAGAAAATGGAAACTACTATTTAGGGTTTAGGGTTTAGCGCCTTCTGTCTTGGGCAACGTGTGTTCAGAAATACCTAAACCCTAGCACTAAACCCTAAACCCTAACCCTAAACCCCTAAACCGCAAGTCCCCCCAAAGACCCTAATCAGACCATAAGCCTGGCAGCCCTTAAACCCTTCAGCCCCGAAGCCTCACTTCCTTGCAGCCAAGTTTCAAAACCTAAACCCTCAAACTGGGTTGCTGTGAAGGACCTTTCTTAAATGACTATAATAAGGAAAGCAGGAAACCGCATTATTTGCTATATACCCAAATTATGGGAACTTAACTTAAGGTCGTTAACAGCAACCTAGTCCGCACAAGCCTACAGGCCACAAAACAAGGATCTCTAAACCTAAACCCCTTATACCGGTGTGAGGCAGCCCAGCGGAAAGAAACCGAAGAGTATGCGCGGCTCCTACAAGGCCAGGTCAGGTAGGGGTGGTTTAGGTAAGCCTATATAACATATCACCTTCTTTAATACTAACCACCAGTAGGTTCACGTCTTAGGGTATTCTTCGGGCTCTGCTGGTTTCAGGGCTTGGGGAGACATGCGGGGTAACTAGGTCTTTTTGAAGGGGTCTATAGGGTTTATGATTTTTGTATACAAGTTCAGGATACTCGGGTAAGCAAGTTCAGACCCAGGGGTGCTCAGGGTTTGGGGCATTAGGGCTTAATAAAGCCTGCTAAACAAATATAATATGCTAGTCATGACAGTAGTCCTCCTCGACAGATTTGCAAAAGGGGGCTGTTCTGAATCTTGGGTACTTTTCGGGCACCCTACATAATATGTAATCTATTACAATGGCAGCCCGGAAAGGAGCGTAAACCATAAGCCCTAAACCCTA
>CAJNIZ010001655.1:5798-25776 GCA_905231905.1 Symbiodinium pilosum
TCCCGCTTGTCTGCTAAGCGGACTTTATTGTTGGGACTAGACTCCCGCTTGTCTGCTAAGCGGACTTTATTGTTGGGACTAGTCCCATCAACCCACGGTCTGCCAAAGGGGACTATAATACGAGCTGCTCATGCTGGAGGCATGGGTCACCCCCCCAAAACAGAAACATACCCATAACCGACTCCTGACAGAACTCGGCCCCAAGCGAATTTTCGAATTGCGCGGCTCATTCCTTAAAAGAACCCCGAGCATCTCTGCAGAAGAAGTGGCTGATGACAGCAATCATCAGGTAGACCATCATCATCATGGCCTCGGTTTAACATGAAGTTTGTGAGAAGGGTCCCTACGTGACCCAAAATGGACTGGAGCAAACCTGGACTGTCTACAGGCATTCTGGTTGACTTTCATGCCTTATAGGAATCGGTCCTTGCTCGATGTATACTGAAGCAACTGAGAATAGTTGCCGTAAAACAGAAAGAAGCCTCAGTACCCTTCTTGCGCCCAAAAGAGCTGAGTTCGCGTGCTTTCTCTGCACCGCAGAATGATGTCGAAAGAAGTAAGCTCAAAAGAAAATATGGCTGGTAGTCAAAATTATGGTCCCTTTTTGGGTCCCTATTATATTACGGCACCTAATATTTAGGGTACCCAAAAAGGGACCATAATTTTGACAACTACCCATATATAATTGCTTTTGGCAGACAGCTATCTTTTCAGTTGCTCTTCTTGGGAGGCAGTACCAATGGCCTGAAAGGCCCACCTACAATGAGACTCCTGAACTCATAAGTCACATCCATGCAACTCAGAGCAAATGTCCAAATGCAGCAGTTAGCCCATAAAGTAAGGGCAAGAAACAAGCAGATTCGCACAGGATATACCCAGGCTGCTCCAAACCCAACAGTTGACTCTGCATACCGGTACCCCTAACCTATAGGATTTGAGGTCTAGGATTTAGGGTATGAGACCTAGGTCAAACCTACTACGGTGGATACTAAAAATCCTGCATGACCCTAAGTACCCTAAACCTAGGGAATAATGGTACTATAGTATACTAAGGTCATGCAGGATTTTTAGTATCAACAGTAGGCTTAGAGATGGCAAGGACAGGGTACAGGGGTCAGGGGCACATCCCCGAATGCAGGCAAAGACCACAAATACGCCCATAACGGGCCCTAGAACCCCTCTCAAGACGAGGGCCTATAAACTCTTCCCACCTTCCGAAAACGTCCTCTTGCCTACGGGAACCGGGGAATGGACCCCTCTGCGAGCTCCCGCATATTCCGCCCCAGAATGGCCCCTTTGACCGTGGACCGCTAACTCAATCACCCATTCACAACTAAGCATGAATATCAAAACCAAAAAATCCCGCAAACATAGTTCCACAATCTGTATGCACTCCTTACCCTAAACCCCAAGCCCTAAACCCAAAACCCGTTACGGAAACAGACAGGTGACCCCGTGGAGCCAGTTCGACGAGCCGTGTTGGAGGATCTGGGCGACAAGGAAGGTCCCCAAGAGCATGACTGCGGAGTCGTACCTGCGGTGCATGACTCCGAATATGGGAATAATGGAAAAGAAGATGGAAACTAAAGGGATTATAGAGTATGTATTGGGGTATATATTGGGTATATATTAGGGTTATATTAGGGTAATTATATTGGGATAATGGAAAAGAACATGGAAACTACTATTTACGGCTCAGGGTTTATACCTAAACCTCCATTCCCTATGCCTCTCTTGGCTCCCTAATTTTCATTGTATAAGATACTCGGCATAAAGCTAGGCATCCCAAAATGGGGCAAGGTATAGGGGGCCGGGTTTTAGCTAAGCCTCCCCTGAACCCCCAAACCTTAAACACAAATCCTGAAACGAAGTAGATGCTGCAGTTTTAATGCTTTGGGTTCTAGCCGGACTTCAAACTGTCGTATTTGTTGCTCACTACGGTGGATACTAAAAATCCTACATGACCCTAAATACCCTAAACCTTGGGAATAATGGTACTATAGTATGCTAAGGTCATGCAGGATTTTGAATATCAACAGTATATCACATTGCGTTTTGCCCTTTGTCTGCCTTTGTCTGAGGCTTGCTGTGTAAAAAGTTTGGCGGTCTTCCGGGCAACCCTGAACCCTGAGGTCTGGGGCCTAGGGCGCCCAGTAGAATTCAAGCTGCTGACCGCTCGATTTTTCTAAGCAATCATCCGCAACAAAAATGCTATATACATAGTCCCCTCCCCTGGCCCCCTTTTGGAGCATACGGGCATGCCGTGTTGAAGGCTAAGAAGTGCACCTCCTCCATGCAATAAGGTTTAGGGTCAACATTGGCTGCAGCCACGTTTTGGATGGGATTCTACTTCAAACTCAGACTGCGCGTCCCCTTTCAAAAAGTAGAACCCCAAACTCTGAACGGGAACCACTAAAATGGGGACCAAAGTCCCATCACCTCCTCCCGAATCCTAAAATGCCAGCCTCGAGCCCTTAGACCAGTACCTCCGAACCCCCTACACCCCAAACCCCTAAACTCTCAACCTTTGTCTTTTTCTATTGAATGTGCACCTTTGTGTAGGTATAATATATATATATATATACACATATGTGTGTGTTGATGTTCAGCTATCCCAAGAATACCCTCGAAAGAGCCCAAAAGGGCACATGCTGAAGTTCAGAGACATGGGCCGGTCCAATGCCCAGCCAGACAGTACTGACAAAGGTACCACCTGAAGTAGGGTTTAGGGTCTGGGGTTTAGGATCCTAAGCCCTAAACCCTAACTTAGGACTAAGGATTTGCGATGAGGGGTTCAGGTTGGCGGTTCTCGCTTTGGGGTTTAGAGTTGGGGTTTAGGTTTAGCTTTAGGCCTTCTACAGTTTAGGCTTCGCGTTGAAGGTTCAGGTTTGGGGAGTAGTGTGTAGAGTTCAATGTGTGGACTGCACTGTAAGGTTGAAAAGCGCAGTCTTGTGCAAGCTAAAACTCCCTAACTACTCGATTTATGGAACGCGGACAGTCCTCTCTCTCTCCCTCTCTCTCTCTCCCTCCCTCCCTCCCTCACTCTCTCTCTCTCTCTCTCTCTATATGTGTAATCTAGGTGGCTCCGGCATGGCTGTGTTGCGTGTGTGTGTTTCGATGATGCCACCATGGTGTTTTCAAGGCTTAAGATGTACGGTGGACATCTGCAGTCTTAA
Source organism: Symbiodinium pilosum (assembly GCA_905231905.1). Lineage (NCBI taxonomy): Eukaryota > Dinophyceae > Suessiales > Symbiodiniaceae > Symbiodinium > Symbiodinium pilosum. Next base: position 8,975 of record CAJNIZ010001655.1, read on the forward strand.
GGGAATATAGGCACCGACGAGCCGTTCCAAGGCTAATAGGCTACCTACAATTGTCCCACAGGAGAACTGTAAACTACTTGCAAAACATCTCAAGCAGCATCCTGCTAACGATCTTCTGCTTCGAGTCCAGGAGTCTATATTTTGAGTTATCTTGGGTCCATATCCAGGTATTCACCTAAGCCAGGGTGTGGGTATGTACCTTTGTCGGGGTCTTGGCCGACTATGTCTTGGACTGATCATACTGGGTGATTCTGTGGCTGTTCGAGGCCAGTTTTGCAAGAGGCCTCCAGATGATTAGACTCTAAAACTCGGCCTCTTACACGCGCTCACGCGAAGCTGTCAGACGCAGACTTTGTTTTTACATTTTGAAAGGCTTTCATTGTGCTCCTTAGGGTGCAACGGGATGTTTCCTACATGGTATCTTGGCATCTTTATCTTTACAAACACACACACACATATATATATATATCTATACATGTATGTGTACATGTTCTAGGTGTGTACAGGCGCTACGGAACAGTAACCCAATATATGTACAAGTCGGTTTCTAGGTTGCACCTCCACTTCATCATCTACCACAGTATACCACAACTTACGGTCATACACGCTACTGTACCATACTATCTTCTGAACCAATGAGGATGGATGTTTTTGCGGCCTTGCTAGCTTGGGTTCTAGGGGTCCGTGGTTCGAAGTATTGGAAAATCGCAGGTCCCTATGCTACCTGCAGCCAGACACCCCCCAGCCTGTAAAAAAAACAAACCACGACTCAATATAGATTAAGGGTTATTGAGCGCTTCTGAAACACTGCTTTTGGGCCTCCCTTAATTGGGCTTCTTTGGTCTTATAGGGTATATAGCAGGTATATAAAAAATAATTAATAAAAACACACACACACACACACCAGGGTTACAGGCCCACACTTAGAGCCCATGAGCTCCATGTTCCTAGAGTTGGCGCGCCCCAAAGATTAGGCGTTTTGGAAGCCATATCACATTCTTTCTGGCAAATAGAAGCCGACTTACAAATAATAAGCCTTGACTTCAGATATCTCCTGATGATGGAAGGCGATCTGGTCGGCGAGATCTTAAGCCCGAACATACCAGAAGCTAAATCACAGACTAAGCTTGAACCCTGTAGGTCGAGAATTGCCGAGCCTCAGCCCTGAACCCCAAGACATTCAACACCCCAAACTCCAGACCCCGAAAGTCAAGCTTGAACCCTTCTCCCCTCGCAGACAACGCCACACCTCTGAACCCAACACCACATCGAGAATTGTATCTCAAACCCCCGGCCAGGCGGCAAAAAGAGCAATCTGGAGCGCTGATCCCAAGGCAATTGCAATGGAAGTGTCCATCTCATCCTGTCTCAATGCAATGGCAGACAAGGGTCTGATGTGGCTTAACGCGTCTTACAACATACATCGGAGCGTGCACAGTTTGCGCTTTAGGCTCTCCTTACCCTGAACAACTCCTCCCAGACAGACTACAAGATGCTCTATGAGCTCTTACTCATCACACCCTCTGAAGCAATAAACCTGGGTGAAGCAGCGATGGGAGATTGAATTTAAACTTCTGAAGAACTCTGATTGTAGACACACCCTATTTGCGAATAGAGAATGTTCTTCAACACCGTCGCCCTATATGTTCCCCTGTGTAATGTTACATGTAAACTAGGCTATTTGGATCTAAGGGGGATCCGTGCTTGTTTACAAGACCTGTTCATTTGGGTTAGCAATGGCTTGATGTTGATAAAGTCTCACGCGCCTTGCCGTATGTGCAAGGTGTCTGGCAACAATACTTTCGCTAAAGCCTCTCGCCTATGTAGCCATCAAGAATCACTTACAAACCTACAGACCGACTTCCCGGAGGCCGTAGAACCCTAGAACCCAAACCTTCTCATCATGCATTGGAAGCATGCCCTGACCCTACAATCCTAAAAAAAACCCGACACTCTGTCGCCCGTCCATTCCCTAGACAGTGATGTTCCTTCGCGCTCAAACTATTGAGCCGAATTCCACATCAGGTGGCCTTTTTTTGCGTGTGGACTCTGAGCTGCCGGCCACGAACACTCCAACTCAGGACTGCTGCCCGAGACACGAAGATATCAGATGGCCTAAACCCTAGACACGGAAGGCCAAACAGTTAGGCCTGCAAACATCTATGCTAGAGCACATGCTGTGCTCTTCAAGTGTTGGCTCTCGCGCCAACACTAACCCTAAGGGTCCAAGTACCTAATAATCATATACTTACCCAAAACCCTACTGTAGAATTACTATTACCCAAAACCCAAGTACCTAATTATTGGGTACATGGACCCTAAACCCTAAATACCCTCAATCCTATATAACCCCTATATAACCCCTATATATCCCTTTAAAGGGGCCCTAATTATTGGGTACTTGGACCCTCTGGGTAACTGTTAAAGGCATGTCTGCAGACTCAGGGGAGCTCCTCTCACGGATCATGACTGGGCTTAGGGTTTAGGGTTTAGGACTTCAATGAGAGCCCCAAACAGGGAACCTCAAGAATTGCCGCTATGCTCTCAGGGTTCCCTGTTTGAGGGAGGTTCCCATGAAAATCCTTTTATGTTTCGCACGGGATCCACGTCTAGAATAATTATTTTTGGCTCAGAGCTCTGAAGAAATGAGAGGTTTAAGATTTAGGGTTTGCCTGTACATCCCTGAAAACTCATCAAACGGGTATATACATACATATACATAAATAAATAAACAAATAAATAAATATATATATATATAATAAATATATATATATATAATAAATATATATATATATTCTCGGGCAGAAGCTATAGGGGTTGCGGGAAGCAGATATATTCCAAAGCACTAGGGCCATCTATAATGGTTACTGTCGGCAACTGTCGGGGACTCAAGGATATGACCTAGTTGGACCTAGTTATAACTGAGTTTTCCCTACCTAGGTTGAGACCCCCGTTTTGTTTTTCGCAGATCTTGCTCAAGGTCAGCACAAGGCGAAACCAACGTCCATGGGAACTTTCATGACAGTATCCACTGCTGAGGTCTTGCAGAAAACAGGCAGTCTGGATACCTTGACATGAAGCTGTCACAATCTGCAATGTAGCGGCCTAGTGAATTGGAGCAGGGTTTTGGGGCATGGGAAGTCCATGGGTATATTTGGACTATGCGGGACCAGTCTTCGAAGTTTTCAGGCGTCTACATTATGTCTATACTGATAAAAATGTGCAGCTCAAGAACTGATGAAGGCCGTGAAGCAAAGCAATGCATCACGAACCCTAAGCCCTAAACCCTAAACCACTAGTAAAAAGACCAATACTGGACCCCCCTACAGCTTGCCTAAACTTACCTTTGGTTAGCTGGGAATGAAGGAATGGAAAATGGAAACTACTGTAGGGTTTAGGGTTTAGGGTGGGAATGAAGGAATGGAAAAGAAATGGCAACTAATCATTGTAATTTGTTCTATAGGGACTACCATAAGGATCCATTCCTTCATTCCTAGCTACGCAAAGGTAAGTGAACACAAGATACCCTAAACAATCGTCTGGGAGAGCTCTGGTAACCCTTCAATGACCACGTTAGGTGAAAAGCTGGCATAAGTCTTTGCATGCCAAACTTGGAACCGAGACAAACAAGGTTTAGTGTTTAGGGTTTAGGGAACTGAGACAAACAGGGTTTAGGCTATAGGGGATGCAGAAGAAGAAGGTTACAGGGCCCCCATGAACGCTGCCTGGGAGATCATTATCCTGTCAACTGGCATGTTGTTAGGGAATTTTTCCTAAGCTCCCATAGTACGAGTATATGGTAAATATTCGGGTTTCCTTACTACCCTAAACCATGAACACTAATACTTGAGCTCCTAAACAGCAATACTGTTAAACAATGGTTCATGCTGAAGCTTGGGGGATGCACCAGCTTGGAGTTCACAGTCATTGCAGGGAAAGGCCCTGAACCCTAAACCCTAAAGCCTAAACTCTAAACCTTAATCCCTAGACCCTTTTTGGGGAAGGGTTTAGGGTTTAGGGACCCTAAACCCTCAACCCAAAACCCTGCGCAGGTTGCAGGTCCAAAAGGATCGGCTGTGAGGTTCCAATGTTTGTTTGGGGGAGGATCTGCGTGGGAGTCATTGTCCGGGGTTGGATATATGAAGGGGTTCTTGTGGCTACAGTCATATGGAGTTTAAGGTTTAGGGATATTGTGATAATGGAAAATAAAACGGAAACTACTATATTGGGGATATGTGGGGGATAATGGAAACGTAAATGGAAACTACTATATGATAGGGTTCTACACATCTCGTTTGGGGTCCCCCTCCTTTTCATTGGAGGCTCTTTTGACTTCTCAAGAGTCTACTTACTGTCCCCGCTATGAACACCTAAAACCATCAACCGTGTGCAAGGATGCAGTCCAAGCTTGAAAAACCAAAAAAAGACACCACAAGCTGTTCTTTTGGTGAATGGAGACCCCTCAATCAAGCTTCAAGATTCCAGGGTTCACGCTTCTTGCAGTGTTGTACATCTTTGCAAGCCTTGAATCTAAGCCTAATGACTCCAGAGCCTCAAGTTCTGCAGTCCGGGGCAGGAAGCCATGCATTCCGGCGTCGGTGCCGGGAGGGGCCCTCACAAAGAGGTCTAGGGTTTGATTTGGATGATATATACTCACTGGTCTCCGTGCTGGCAGGCTTTTTACAATGAAGCTCTTCGGCATATCTTGAGAAAGCTCTGTGTGCCCCTTGTCCACTGGCTCGGCCCATCGCCCTCCTATGCAAAAAATGATGTTACTCTTGCCTGGTCAGGCAAAGGAAATTGATCCGCAAAGGAAGCCCCATACAATCTCCACAATAATCCATGTGCTAGTTCCCATCATACCCATTCCCGTCTTTCGGCGCATGCTAAAGTAGTCGGCCTCTGCAGCACGTGTCACTATCTGTATATTCGGGCTTGTATGACGGCTCTCAAAAATCTGTCCCTAAACCCTAAACCGATGTCACACAGAATGTTGGCTTCTTGAAGCTGCAGTTTCAGCCGTATGTGGGGCTAAACTGGGACCTTGTTGTAAGGGGCGGTTTTGGTTTATATAGGAAAAGATAAACAGACCGGCAACCACATAAATCCAAATAGTATCCTTTCAGTTGCCAACCACTCTAGAAGCTGTATGACCATTTGGGGCCTTCTCACAATTGTAGGCCCTCATGAACCCTAAGATATATATGTAGGGATATGTATGCACATCTGAATGTGTTATACCAGGATTCTGGGTCTGGTTGCTCTGAAAACAACAGCCATCTCTATCTTGGCACCTGGATTTGGGTCCTTCAAGTCCGAAGTAACCCTAGGCCCCTCAGGGTTTAGGGTTTAGTCCTAGTCATACTCCTTCAAGTCCAAGGTAACCCTCCCAGTAGGCTTGACCCTGCGGGCCAGGCTGTGCAAAAGATCTCGCGCCACGCCCAGACACATACGGTGGATACTAAAAATCCTGCATGACCCTGGGTGCCTTGTACCTCAGGAATTATGGTACTATACTGTACTAGGGTCATGCAGGATTTATAGTATCAACCGTATGATTTGGAGGCTTCTCCCGTTGGGATCCCACACAGGGGTCCTGTGTATAATAGGGGTTCCTGTCAAACATTCTTTAGGGATCATGTTGGGGAAGCTCCCAACTGAGGGAAAGAGATCTACGGATGTTGGCCCACAGTGGTAACCTAAGAGTTAGGTAGTATTTAGGGACTATATAGGCATTAAGGAGTAATTAGATAAGAATGAAGGAAAAGAAAACTGAAAGCATCATATTGCCATAGTACTAACCCTAAACCGTGAACTAGTTTGAAGGCCACTCACACGAAGATCTCGCCACTTCCCGCTTAAGGACGTGAGCCAGCAGCCCGGCAGATGTCAGAACATGTTATGTGCAGTTGAAAATTCCATGCATTCGTCCTACGATAGGACCCCAACTTTGGCAAACTCTGTATACACCTTACCGTAAGACTTCTTGTTCTGACCCCCAAATGGGCAGTTCATTTAGACATCCAGCCAGTTGGAAACCTACGGAGTGAAACAGTGACTGCAATGCTCTGATCCTGAGTGCCAGAATCAAAGTTGAAAGAAGGCTAAAACATCGTCCACATGGGAACTCCAACAATCCTGCTACAATTTGGCACAGCCACAAGATCCAGCGCAAACCAGCTAGTGGTGTCGGTATCCCACCTTCGGGATATGTAGCGCATGAAGGGGTTCGACGCTGTGGGGCCTCCTCAGCTTAAATGAATTAAAAGAAGCCCGACAATAGTGTTGCGAAATCAGGCCCCTGCGTCTACGCCCTCTCTGTTTGCCATCTCCCTGACCAGTAACCCTTGTAAACATAAACCGTAAACCTGCCTACTGGTCAGGATGTGCTGCGCCTACCTTTTCAGCACGTAAGGCATGCCTGGTACACGCATTGCACTGGAAAACGATACAGGCCAAAGCTAGGGTAATCAAGGTGAATAGGATTGATCCTGGCAAAAGCATCAGCGTCGTGCTCAGGTGTGCCCTATCTAGGCGCCAGCATTGAACTTCTAGCTCGAGTGCTCCAAACAGCACGGCGATGAGGGTTAGCAGGATCAAAAAGTTGATGAGCACCTGTCCGGCCATAGTATTCCCTATATAACCCGTTATAGTAATTTACAGGTTCTTTTCCATTGCTTCATTGAGCACCTGTGCGTCTGTTGGAATTACGGGCCCCTTGCGGGGCGTAATTCGATAAGGACTCCCGCCCTGCTTAACGGTTAATCCCTACAACCCCCCTTTCCAGGTAAATATAGAGTAGTATTGGGCAATATAGGGATAATTATATGGGGATCATGGAAAAGAAAATGGAAACTACTATATGTATTAATAGCAGCTGCCTGTTTTTGGCATCCTTTAAGCCACACTGAAGTCCCATTTCAAATTTGAAGCCTTGAGCCCCCTAAACCCTTACCCTTGACAACTCCAAATTTGATAAACTCGCACGTCGCAGCAGCGCCAAGCCCGTTGGCGTCGTAACAGCGCCGTCAGGTGTGCTCCAACCTCGGACGTACGTCTGTGGTGCATTTCTATCCCAAAGGGTCCATGTAGCGATATAGTATATACTTAGTGCCCAAAGGTTCCCGTACAACCATTTCAGGGTCCAGGTATCTACTATACAGCTGCATGGACCCTTTGGGTGGTACTCTGCAGATCCACAACAGCTACACGCAAAACAGCTAACACTTTAATGTTGCAGTTGCACCTGGCCAAGAAGCTAAACCCACGACATGCAACAACAGAACAACTGTAATCCCCTCCCCTAATATTGAATCCCCCACCACCCTAATATCAAATATTACCAATATATAACAAGATACTAAGTAATGGGAGTATTGAATACTAGGGGGCGGTATTGGGGGGAGGGGATTACTACAATGCTACAGAGTTACAACGAGGACAACAGGCACGACTCCGGCCATCCATCCCAAAGCTCGAATAAATTGACGGATTGCCGTCAGTTCATAGCCAGTTCCTTACCCAAAGGGTCCATGTGAGCTATAGTCTAAACTCCTTAAAGGGGGTTATATAGGGGATTACTACAGGGGTTATTAAGGGGGATACTAGTAGTTTAGACCATGGCTCATGTAGCTGTATAGTAGATACCTGGGCCCTGAAGTGGTTGTATGGGAACCTTTTTGGGCACGAAGTAGATACGATATAGCTACATGGACCTTTGGGTAAACCGCTTGGGATCCAGGGATTTCGGTTGAGGATTTAGGCTGGCAGGTTCAGCCTTTGGATTTTAGCGTTACAAGTCAAGGCTTCGGCTTCTCATGGTTGAGGGAATCCTGCGCTGCCCTTCACCTGCAGCTTACTAGTTCTTACCCCTGCGCGCAATTTGAGTTAGAGTTCAAAGGGGATTGCAAGACGTACGCCCGAGACTGAAGACTTGCGGCGTGGCCTCGATCGTTTGGGCTTAGGGCTGCTGTAGGTCGCATTATGGATTCAACATGAGCTATAATCTAAACTCCTAGTATCCCCCTTAATAACCCTTATAGTAGTCCCCTATATAATCCCTTATATATCCCCCCTTTAAGGAGTTTAGACTATAGCTCACATGATCATCGCACTCAGCAGGTCAAGGGCTTTTTTTCTCTTTCATGTTGTGGGTAAAACGAGGATGCCCTAAGGATGTAGGCTTGGGCCGGTTTCCAAAAAATCGTGCATTTCCCGCTCAAGGATTCCATAGGCGATGCCCTGAAGCCTAAGAACCCCAAAGCCCTAAATCCTCACTGTCCATCCCTGAACCCTAACCCCATATGAGCTACAGTCTAAAGTCTAACGTATCCTCTTCATAACCCCTACAGTACTCCCCTATATAATCCCCCTATAAAACACCCTTTTAGGGAGTTTAGACTCCTAAACCCTGAGCCCTAAACCCTAAATCCTAAACCCCTAAATCCCAACCCCTAAACCCTGAACCCTAAATCCCAACCCTAGACTAAATCCTATATAATCCCCTATAGCTCATATGGAGGTTTTAAGCCTGGGTTCCAAAGCTCCTTTACTTAGGGCCTTGCATCTACAGGGACTTGAAGACCAATCCACGGCTAGGGTTTAGGGTTTTAGGGTTTAGGGTTTTAGGGTTTTAGGGTTTTAGGGTTTAAGGGTTTAAGGGTTTAAGGGTTTAAGGGTTTAAGGTTTATGATTTTAGGGATTAGGGTTCAAGGTTTCAGGGTTTCGAGTTTTAGGGTTGAGAGTTTAGGGTTCAGGGAGGGGTCAAAATAGCCGAAACTAGGTAGTATTTTTAAACTTGGGACCCAATGTACGTACGATTTTCAAACATGGATCCTGATTGTACTCTGAGTGTATAAACGATACCTAAGTCGGGCCCTAAAGATTGAGCATATGGCCTACACTAGGCTATTTAAACCCTAAACCCTAAACCCTATTTGGAGCTTTAGGTGATGGTTAGAGGCAACTCAAAAACGACTTCCAAAACGGCCCCTGTGTGCGTTGTTCACGGAACTCCGTGGCTGCTGAATCCATGAAATGCCAAAGTAGTGGAACCTTAGCTGTTTAGGGTTTAGGGTTTTAGCTGTTCCGTACAAATAAGACCAGGATTTTGGTAACTCAAGCTCACACAATTCATGACCGTATAAGAGCCACATGATAAGCATAGGACCCTTACTTTGGGGTTGGTGTAACACAAGCTCTTGTTGCAGGGTGTCGGGCTCCGTGTGCCAGACCCTTCTCTACACCCTACGGTATTGACGAGGTATATAGCACCGCATTGGCAACCACGAGAGGAGCCCACGAAGTTAGTGCGTCAGGAACCCAGACCCCAAACCCTAAGTCCTAATTTTGTTTTGAGCCACCACTTGGAGGGTCAGGGGACGTAGTAAGTAGGGTAATAACCCCTATTACAAATATAGTAACCTTAGTTATCTGAATTATCAAACTACTTACTAAGTCGCCATGACCCTCCAAGCAAGCTTCCCGAAATTCCAAACCCTGGAACCCCAAACCAGCAGATCCTGGCCCTCAGTCTAAGCTAACTCTGCGCTTTGCCTACACGAAAGCTGGAGCAAACGGATTTTCCATAAGCTGTCTTTAGGGTTTGGGGTTTTGACAGGATTTCCGCGCACATGACATTTGTTTTGTACTTCATCACATAAGCAGGAAAACCAATGTAGACCACTGCCTTTCTAGACACAAGTCATTTAACTTGGAGGTTCATGGGGCGTAGTAACTATTTATAGATCGGCTTCTAACCCTACGTATAATTTCCTGAATTATCTTTGTGGGGGTTGCCCTAATCATAAGTAGTTCTCAAACCCCAGTTGTAAATAGTTGCTAAGCCCCATGAGTCTCCAACTAGGGTGTCTTCTGGGCTTCCAGATTGGTTGCCCTATTCAATGATTCATGTCTATCTGCGCAGTGGCTCGGTTGCCAGTTCCGAACCCCAAGCCCTAGACCCTAAACCCCGCTGCTTACATCTGCGCGTGAATTCTATCCTCCTAGGTTAAGATACGTCGCCCCAACCTCTGAGATTCACACTACTCCTGCAAACAAGTGTAGGGTTTAAGGTTTAGGGTTTAGGGCTTAGGGTTTGGGGTTTAGGGTTTGGGGTTCAGGGATTAGGGTTCAGAGTTTGGGGATTATTAGGGTTTAGGGTTTAGGGCCTAGGGAAAACATTGGTCACTTTGGGGGGTCCCTACAGTATGGGAATGTTGACTGCTTGGACAGACCAAGGTTCACGTGCCCTTGCATCTAAATATACGCAAGCTCCTCCTCCATAACAGGGACGCGGTACATGGGTAGGAACTCTATCCACATTAGCCAACATGGGCGAATAGTAAATGGAAGTTTCTCAGCGTAATCTGTATAGAATCCTAAGTAGTGACCCCCAACCCCCTTGGCGGATCCCTACCTATGCCTAAACCCTAAACCCTAAACACTGCACCTGGGACCCCTAAAGAGTCTCAACTCTGAGAGCCCTAAGCCCTAAACCTGTAATCTTCACATCACGCAGCTGCTGCAGCAACAAAGTGCTTGTACGTGAAGATATCCTTTGAAAGCTGGTCTGTGAGGCGCTCCAAGACTTCGGTACCTGGGTTTAGGGATTAGGGGTTTTGGGATTTAGGGTTTAAACTTTTAGGGGTTTAGGGGCGTAGAGTTTAGGGGTTAGGGGTTTAGGCTTGAGAGACTCCCCAGTGCCCAGTTCGGTGCAGGGATGCGAAAGCGGGATTCACGGCATTTGGCTTTTGGGATGTGCTGCTCAAGGCTTAGGGCAGAAGGCTTAACAAAGAAATTGTAAGCCTACTGTCCAGTACGCACCAGGATTACAGGGCTTTCAGGCTTCAGGGTTTAAAGCTTAGGGTGCAGAACCAGTACCAGTTCAGTTGGCCATATTAAGAACAGGCCTAGCCTGTTAAGAATGTCAGCACAATGAGTACCCTGCGACTGTTTGAGAAAGCTGTACGTTGAGAGGCGCGTGGTTGGAATGTACTTGCCATGTTGTCTGCCCGGAGGTCAGCGAACCCTAAACCCTAAACCCCCTATAAATCTACCAGCCCGCAAACCTGCAGAGCATCACAGTAGAGGAGCAAAGGGACTTTTAAAGAAAACACATGATGCTGCACAGTGGTTTAGGGTTTAGGGTTTAGGATTTGGGAAGAGTATCATAAACAACTTGATCAAACAAACCTTGAGCTTTGCAGACCTTCAACTCGAGGTTTCAATGTCCGCATAGCCTTTCTCGGGATTTGGGAATTTCTCCAAGGAACAAGCTAAATCCAAAAGCCGAACAAATCCTGAAGTGGAATCCTGGCGATAATCTTCATGTCTCCCTACGTTTCATTCGTGTACCCCTAGTCTGTTCTCTACCCCTTTGGGAACTTCTAAAATGTCGGGTCCCTGGTGGGGAGTCCCAAAAATCAGGATTGTAACCCCCCCCCCCTTTCCTGCAATCACGAACATTCGGTTACTACCAGTCCACCCCGACCAAAGCAAATCCCAGGCACGAACCTTTGCTTCAAAATTGCCAATACTTCCGAACCTCAGGATTTTCAAGGCTTTGGAGGAGAGGTTCGCGTAGGCCATTCTTCACGTCTCCCGCTTTGGCACTACCATAGGACTCTCAGGCCTTTCTCTATAGGGTTCAGGCTTTGAGACCCAAGGAGAAAGTAGTCACAACAAAATTGAAAACCTACGCCCAAAAACCTAAGCTCTGCAAATCATGCGGCAAGGCTCAAGGAAAGTACTGTTGATTCCTGCATGGCCTTACTATACCATACTGCCATAATTCCCGGGGTATCAGATACTTAGGGTCATGCAGAATTTTTAGTATCCACCGTAGTGGGACTTAGGGGCCTCAGGCTGACAAGGAGTTCCTAAGGAGCCCGTGACTTTCCATACAGCTCCAAGTACTGGCTTATCATTGGGTTTAGGGTAAAGGGTCTAGGGTTTAGGGCCCCACTATTGGGGTTTTAGGTGCCACAGACTATTCAGATGGTAGTATTTGGGACCTTGATCCCAGTAGTTGGATACTTGGAGACTCGAAAACTCTAGGTTCGGGATCCCTTCGTGTGGGATCCTCCAACCTAGATGACTGCTCTTCTCCTCAAATATGGTGCTATAAACATCCTGTTTTCAGGAGTTCAAATAGAATTCTTGATGCTTTAGCACGAAACCCTAGACACCCTAGATGACTAGAGAAATCCACTGCCTCCTGAAAAAAGGCGTAATGCAATTCGCAGTCTAAACAAGTGGAATTCGGTTTGGGGGATTCATGTGCCATAATCTGGGTTGCTTTTAAGGAACTTAAGTTAAGTTACCATAACGGGTATATATGGTGATTAATATGGTTTCCCCCATGTAGTAACTCAAACTAAATTCCTTCACAGCAGCCCAGCAATGAAATAGGAATTGTCAGAGGATAATATAGGTAGTAACTGAAGGTGTCCTAAGACAGGACATAGAAGATTCAGAGCACGGCTTTATGAGGAAGACTCTGACTACCCCTGTCTTGAAATTGCAGGTTCTTTGGAAGTAGGATCTGCAAAGCAAAGCAAGACTTCACCCAATCTTGCCTCGGCGAGGGGGGCAAAAAGAAGTAAGAGGGGCCCCCAGACCGATAAAAAAAAACACAGGGTTTAGGGTTTAGGGCTTAGGGTTCAGGATTCATTGAGAACAAAATGCTTGACATGACTGGCACAAAAAAAATAAATTCTAACAACACTGCCGAGCTTTAAATTGATGATCCACAGATGGTTTAGCAATGGAGCTTAATAAGTTGGAGGGTCGTAGAAACATTAAGAAAAACATGACCGACATGTGGGTGGTTGTCAAAATTATGGTCCCTTTTTGGGTACCCTAAATAATAGGTGCCGTATAATAATAAGGATCCAAAAAGGGACTGGGACCATAATTTTGACAACCACCCATGTGACGACTGCAGCACTTGGCCGTGGGCTTAACAACTAGTGGGCCGACAAACACCGTCTTAAGGAGTTGCGTCCCAATAAAAGCTGCCACACGAGCCAACGCCCAGGGCCTGAGGCACAGCCTATAAGCCTCGAACACTCGACCCTGAATTCTCAACACCCCAAAATAACCCGTAATGATATATAATATAGTAGTTTCCATTTTATTTTTCAGTATCATGCAACTATAATACCCCCATATTATAATCCTTAACCCTCAAACACAAACCCTTCCGGTGGAGAGGCCAAGGGGCCAGGATTGGATGCAGCGAAATACAATCTGCCGATCGCAAGGCAAAGGTTCTCCTGCTGTCATGCTCAAACCAGAGTAGGGGTTTAGGGTTTAGAGGTACTGTAGGAAGTAGCGCATAAACCCTTGATTCCTAGAAGCTTCCCCCATGCCACACCCACAAGGAGGCTGTGCAGCCTTTGAGGAATCCTGCGTGCAACGCGTTCAACTCAATCACTGAGCGTACTTCCACAAATCTTCACATGTGTGCCTGTATAAGCCCTATAATCCCAGTTTTCATTTCATGTTCCATTTCCTTTTCCGTTTGATTCTCCAATATAGTCATGACCCTAATATAACCCTACTATATTATGTAATATAGTAGTTTCCATGTTCTTGTCCGTTATCCCAATATGGAGGGGTTTCTGTCTGAAAATTGCTCCGCTCCCTTCGCAATATTGTTGCAGGTTCTAAGGTAGTATAACAGCATTATATAGTCCCCGTTAAGTAGATAGAATATGCCTTTGGGTATATTATAATAAGATCCCCATATACCCCGTATTCTATCTAATTAAGGGGGGCCACAATGACAAAGCATCAAAAGCACGACCACAGATTGGGGGCTGCAGTTAAAGCTGTTGGGACATGCCCTGCATAAAGTACCATACCGTTTGAGGTCGGGTAAGGTCGTTAACATAATGAATCCAGCCTTAAACCCTAAACTAGCCTCGATCGCTTTTATGGCCATTGTCACAGCACCAGCAGCGACTCTTATCCACAGAGAACTCGCCCAATTCATTCCTTGGTTCGGATGGGCTTAGGGTTTACCACTTAAACTTTAAGGCCCAAGCTTGAGAAAAAGGAGATAAAGCAAATGTCGCAGACAGGGTTTACGGTCGAGGATGAAATTTCTGGCCACTGTACCGATCAGGATAGTGGCTTGCGCTTTCTTGGGGTGTAGGGTTAACCCTAAACCCTCAAACCTTGAGGATAAAACGAAAACTTTGGGAAGGTGGTTGATGGCAGGGAGTTATGGGTTGCCGGCCATAAAAACAGCCTTGAAGCTTGGCACTCCTTGGAATTCCTGAAACCTTGTTAAAGTTTAAACGGTTTAGGGTTTAGGGGTTTAGGGGTCTAGGGGTCTAGGGTTTGGGGGTCTAGGGTTTCTGAAGCCTTGTTAAAGTAGGGTTCAAGGTTTAGGGCTGTTCGTGGGCTCCTGTGCTTCCATGTCCATGCTAGTCTCGCACCTGCTTCTCGTCTTCTTAACACATGTTGAGCAGGGTTGTGACTACCGTGATGAGTAAAATCATGAGTACCCCTGACCCTCAAGTCAGTCAAATTGGAATTCTAGCGCGCTAATTTAGGACTTGCCGGGAAGTCCCTCAGATGAATGTGCCTCGACTAGCTTGCCTAGGGCTTACATGTTCTAATCCCAATATAACCCCGATAGAAACCTATATAACCCCAATATAACATTCAAAATTCCACAAAATTATAGTAGCTCTTAGGTATTGGAGTCGAGGAGTTTAGAAAGGCGCAAATTTCAAACGCAAAGAGAACGCTCTCCTTGCTTTGCTTCCCGAGCCTGCCTTTCCGTTTAGGATTTAGGCTTTTTGGTTTAGGATTTAGAGTTTAGGGTTAAGGATGTGGGGTTTAGGGCTAGGGATTTCTGAGGTTTACCAACTTCCAATGGCGCCCCTTAACAAGGAATGAGGAGAACTCAGCCGTCCTGCTACTGCTGATCTTGGAACTCGTGGGTTCCAGGGTTGAAACCCATGGGTTCAGGGTTTAAGGATTTTGGGATCCTTTGCAGGGGTTTACTTGGAGGGTCATGGGGACTGAGTAAGTAGGTTGATATTTGGTATAACTAGGGTTACTACATTGGTTTTAGGCGTTATTAACCTATTTACTCAGTCCCCATGACCCCTCCAAGTAGGGTATAGAGTTTAGACTGCATGGGTTCATACAATGGCCATGTTAGGGCCATATGAGGGAAACTTTTTAGGGGCACAACCTTAGTACCCAGGAACCCTACCCTGTAATAGTGGCATGATAGGACTATAGGACGTCCATTATATGCATTATATATATATATATTCTTTTCATGACCCCTTAATAGTCACTATTACTGGGTGGGGGGCGGTCCGCTTATTTCGGCATTCCCAACAAAGTGGCTTTTCTCGGAGAAGGCTTCCCTTGAATGTTTTCTGCAGGGTTACATCGGAATTTTACTCCCATGTCCCCTGCTAAGAACCAGAAGGCAAAAAGCACGCCTAACACTCTGAAACCTGCAAACTTTGCAAGCCGAGCTTCTGTAGAGCCTCCACGGACCGGAAATAAGCTCGCAGCGCCGCTACGCTTATGTAAAAGACGACCAGGGCACAGAGGCCCATGATCGGCCACAGAATCGCCTAACGGTTTAGGGTTTAGGGTTTAGGTGATTGGGGAAATGGAAAGAAGATGGAAATTACGATATACGGGTTATGTAAGGGTTATATAGGGGTTATTAGGGGTTTAGGGTATATAATCCCCCTACAATGAACAAACCAAATGGAGAAGAAAATGGACAATGAAATGGAAACTGGGCTTATATGGGGGTTTATAGGGATTTGGCGGTTTCCCAAAATTAGGGATACCTGTTTTAGGGGTCCCCATAATAAGGACTGTCATATATTGGGGTCTACATTTGGGGTCCCCTTATTTTGGGAAACTACCATTCTTCTAAGTATCCAGCAAAAGATTTGCCTCTAGCGCCAGAACAAAAGACGCGTGTGAATCCTCCAAGCCCAGTACCCCAAAGGTTCTCAGGGAATTGTGCTTAAGCTAAGCGTATAGGCTTCTAATTAACTCCTTCAAATTACAGCACACAAGAAAAAAGACCAAGCTAGCTGAGTAAGCCGCATGTTGTCGTTTGAGGGCTTCCCAGGGTAACCAAGCGACCACGATGGTAAAAATTGAGATCGCTGTGCACCTGGACTGCCAACAAAAAACATGCAATCAATGTACCTTTAGTAGTCTTAACATATATTCGCGCGTGCATGCGCATGTACTTATGCATGTGCACATGTACATCTATGCTATACATGTGTGTGTACACGTATACAATCAAGGAGCATATGTATTTGCCTGCACGCATGTACATCTCTTCATACCCACACGAATAACATGCATGCTCCCCTACCGTGCAGAAAAAAAACAAAGTCACGTGTAAAATTTGTGTACACGGTCCGTAAGTCTGCACCCGGAGCCAAAAATGCTGGTGTTGAGTAAGGATTATAGGGAACGAAGAAAGATGTCGTCGGGACCTGTCATAAAGTGTTTTGGGAGGTTCTCGAAATATTAGAACCACACATACTCCTTGAGGGAGGGCCCTATCACCCCCATGAATCGCTACATAGCCCTGGGGTCATGGGGGCACACATATTTTGAGCAGCAACCGTTTAGGTACCAGGGGAGGGATCCATTCCAACATGCCTTGCCAGCCACCAGCGTGCTGCTTCTATGGGTGGAGAAAATCTTTCGACAATTATATGGGTGGTTGTCAAAATTATGGTCCCTTTTTGGGTACCCTAAATATTAGGGGCCGTACTATAATGGGGATC
>CAJNIZ010001656.1:0-13593 GCA_905231905.1 Symbiodinium pilosum
GGAGTATCATAGGGGTTATTCAGCGGGAAACTAGGGCTCAAGTAAACCTGGATCTAGACCCTAAATCCTAAACCTATAACCCCTAAACCCCAAAGCCTAAACCACTCTAAATGCTAGCCGTGCAGATCCCTTACCCGTATGGTAGTTGGCCACAAACGAGAGTAGCCTTAAAATTTTGCGTAATCACAACTAGAAGTTGCCCCCCCCCTTAAAAAAAAAAAAAAAAGGTTTAGGGTTGGAAAAGCGACCGAAAACTTCTTACTCAGGCTGTTGAGAAACTTGCGGGGCATTTGAGCGCCTGCTGTGTAATATGTTGGGCCTAAAGTCCTAAAAAATCACAGTATTACTTGGAGGGTCTGGGGGACTTACTAAGTAGGTTAATAAAGGGGACACTTAGGGTTACTATGTGGGTTATAGGGGTTATGAACCTACTTACTAAGTCCCCCTGACCCTCCAAGTATCATGCTGACTGACTGTTTGAGGCACCATCTAGCAAATTTATTCAGGGAATCTAGGACACTAACCCTAAACCCTAGACCCTACACCCTAAAACCTAAACCCTAAACCCTTGATTTTGGGGTTTCTATATCAGGCTGTCCAAGCTTCGGTCAGCTGCGATGGACGCGCCTGTGGGTTGATCTGAAGATCCTTTGGGGGAAATTATAGGGTTTTAGGGTTTAGGATTTAGCCTTTAGGGAATTTCCGGGCTCCTGTAGGTCTATGAGGGGAAATACAGTTGATATTATTTTCCAGTACTAAACCCTAAACCCTAAACCCTAGTGTTTGTTAAACAGGTGAAGAATCCCGAACATCCGTAGGTTGCATCGATTTCGACACCTCTTACGCGTGTTGAATGGTGGCTATCCTAGGTACCCCAGTGGTACCCTTTTGCCCTTTTTATTTTGGTGTCTCCTTATTAAAATTGCACACTCGGAAAAAGGGTACCCTCATTATTAATGGGTTACTGGGGAACCTAGTATCACAACGGTTTCTGAGTATTGTGAAGCGGAACCCTAGTACTCCCTGCATACCCCAACAATTAAACAGGTCTCTGAAGGTATCATGCTTCTGACCCCCCCCATTAATACACTACCGCTAGTTGGACATGTCCTTCCCATAAACCAAAGAACCGTAGCAGTCAACTGTCCGCAGTCAAAGAACCCCTAATAGTGACCATTTTCTTGGCCAATGCATCTACATAAGCACTCCACCAACTCGACAGAAGAGTAGGTCCAGCGTTTCGGTGTTTTTTTGGGTGTAAAATTCCTTGAAAACATGTTTTGATGTCCGCTGTCTCGAAGCTGAAAGACCAACTGAAACTATGTTTTTTTGTGCCAGGGTTCCGGGTGAATTAGAGGCTTTAGGAAGGGTTCAGTGTGGGTTGGGGTGGAAAAATGTCGAATCAAAGTGGACATTTCCAAAAGCGGGACTCGCCCTTCTCTCCAAGCTCCCTATGGTGCGTGTTATGGGGACCTGCCCCAAAACGACTTGTAATTCTCGGAAACAACGCAAAAGTCTTGCAAAAGCGGTCAAGCGAAGGCGCGGTAGTCATCTGATGAGTTTTCTCCTGTTGATCCAGCTCCGCTCTTCCTGAGACTGCCTACCCTAAAACGCGAACCTGGATCCCTTGTAGTGTACACTAGACTTCGAAGCTTGGATACTTGTCGCATGACTATAGCTTCATGTACCACAAGACCCTGTCTGCATGTCCTTCCCCTCCTACATCGCAATTAAAGGTGTTTAGAGCTGCAGACCTTTGGCTCAATGAAATGCTAAGCAAACGGAGGGGAAACCGTGCAACCATTGTCCCCTTTGCGCTGCCGCGAATTTGTTTGGGGGAGGATAGCCTGAGCCCAGGAAACCTTAGCACATCAGCCCGCGCAAGCATGAGTCCGTGTGGGGGAGGTTTGGCTATCCATCTTGGCTGAGTCTTTTGTCAGCTTGATGGGACACTTCTGCCTTTTTTTTTACTTAGACGTTCAACTTTGAGCGCAGGCAAAAGAAGCAGCCGAGACTGGCCTGAGTTCGGGGGGATTTGAACGGAAAGGACCTACATGCTTAACCCGAAGCATGCTTAACCCGAAGCCCTACAGCACTCCACCCAGCCAAGTCCCGCAACCTCGGTAGACAAAAGTCCCAGTCATGACTCAGGTCTCACAAGGTTTAGACTTTTGAGTTTGGGCGTAATCTGTTTCATGGTATCTAGTACCAGTATAGATGCGACTGATGAACAAAAACTTGCGGGGAACAGACGTATACTACAGTACCATGGCTCGTCGGGCTTAGTTGTATCATAAATGCAGGATTAAGCCATCAACATTGGTGAGCATTGCCATGTCGTAAAATACCTACCTAGCCCGCGCACTCGGAAGCCTAGAGCCATTTTTGGCTGCGTTGCTTTGGGGTATGTAAGGGCTTTGCTGGACTGATTCCGCCACAGCGCCGGCGTAGCCTATGCTGCAGGGCGTAGTTCTGGCGTAGTTGCGCGTAGGCACGTATAACAGTCTCCCCCGCGTAGCCTGCGTAAGTTTTAGGTTTTGTACGATGAGGCGCGTGCTGCATGGAATTGTTTACAGCCCAGAAATGCCGAGTAATCCGCGTAGTCTGTTCTGCGAGGAAAACAGCGGTCCGCGTAGTTCGCGTAGGCAGTCTATCTTAGCATAACGACGTTTTAACCTTTTACAACAAAGCTCGTTTATGCAGGACTCGTTTTGTGTTGTCATACGAATAGCGAAAAAGCAACTGGACAAACATGGAATTTGAAATCGAACTTGGGAATATTCTGGGGTTGGCACAGGGATTGTTCGGAAGGGCCTAAGCAGTGAAACTTTGCTTTTGGGCTACATTATGCTGTGGTTACATAGGAAGGATAAATGAAAACATTGGCATTCATTCAGGCTCAGGACTCGACATTTTGTGGGCCTCATCTGGTATACATGTGCCCACATCTGCCAGGTCTGTTCTCGTGAGGACACCGGACGGCCCGAGTCGTTGACTTTGGGCATGAAAAAATCCCAATTTCAAGCACTGTCCCAAATCCTGCCCTCGAAAGTTGAGCCTTCAATTCTGAGCCGTATGCCCTAAACCTTCGGCAAACCCCGCATCCTGCATCTCAATGCTGAACGTTAATATCCATCAACCCTCCAACCTAAGCCTTGAATCTTAAACTTGCCGCCCAAAATCCTGAGCTTCAAACTCAGCCCAAAGACCAAAGCTCTAAACCCTAAGGGTTAAACCCCAAAGCCCAAAACTCTAAATCAAAACCATTAATCCCAAGTCCTAAGCCCTAATCGCTGTCAGGCCACGCCAGCTTCCGTCCAGTCATGGCCCACAGCTAGCCACCATATGAGCTAGGGTTTAGGGTTTGGGGCCTGGGGTACTCCTAGTATCCTCCTTACTAAGCAATATTATACCCACATATAGTCATTTAAGAAAACCTCTTTAAGAAGTTTACACTATAGATAATATGCGAAGTGGTACACGGGCATATGGCGCTTAGGGCGTACCTCTTCAGGGTTTCGAGTCTTCAAGACTTGAGAAAGTATATGAGGAAGGTCTATTTGTTGATTCTGCCTTGTTTGGTGAGAGCATACAGGCTTCTTCAGGAACATTGGTGAGTGTATACATTTGGTGCTCGATTTGAAGGATGACAAGTGACAACTGGGCCAGGTACCTTCGATTTGGATTCCGCTGATAGAAAACATCCAGCATGACCCTGGGATAAGGGCATGCATGGAAGCTACAACACGCTAGTGGAAACTCCATGGGGGCTAGTATTGGGACCCTGTGTGTTAGGCATATATATAGGGTCAAACAGCATCAGCAAGTCATTGTGACAGGAGGCTACTCCTAAACCCTCAACCCTAAACCCTCAACCCTAAACCCTACATCGGGCTACTGCTCATGTGGGGATCGTTGGAGTGGCCCGGGGACTTCCTTTCAAAATTTCAGAATCTCATTCCCTAAACCCAAAACCCTAAACCATCCTAAGCCCTAAACCCTAAACCCAATACCCTAGACCCTAAACCCTTAAAGCCCCTCCTAGGGCTTGGGAGAGTTTATTTCGTATGAACGGGCGTTCTCAACCGGAATCTGACGCAAATTCGTTTTGAAATCGCAGAGAAAACTAGAGGCTGATGGGCAGGAATTGCTATGTGCCCTCGCTCCAGAACTCGAACTCCTATACCAAGGTTTAGGGTTTTAGGGTTTAGGGTTTAGGGTGTAGGGTTTAGGGGGGTCTCCCCACCCACTGCTGATGACCAAACGGGGCAATATCAACTCATCTAGTGGTTAACATGGTCCGTCCACACTCCTTGTAACAACCCCAGAGAATGCGGTTCTGAGCATGTTGAGAAATCCCCAGTACCAGGATCCTTCCGTATACGCATTACACCCGAACCCTTGTAACGTGCCTGAAGCCCTACCTTCGAACGAAAAGACCAGCTTTTGGATTTCATTACAGCATGTATATATAGGGTCCAAAAACATAGATCTTTTGGGTCTGAGAACCCAAAACCCTAAACCTTACCCAAGGTCCTTCGATTCCTTAGAGGAGGTCTGGAACGAATGGACGTTGCTTTGTATACTTGGGCGGCTCGGCTCAAAAGCAACCCTACCTGGACACTGCAATGTGATAGTACAGGGAGGGGCCCCTAGATATAAGTTGGGTTATATAGGTTAGGATAATTATGGTTATAAGTTCCATAGGTTCTAGTTATAGGACTTATAGTATTAGTTATGTAACTAGGGGGGCCCCCCTTGTAGGAGTTTAGGCTCTAGCTCATGTAGCACTTCACTGCAGCTTAATAAGTTTTGGAATTCCTGAAACCCTAGAACCCAAAGACCTCAAAACCCTAAAAACCCTAACTTAATAAGTTTCGGGACTCCTCTATATCATCTCAGGGACGAAACAGCTAAACTTTGCAACTAAGAACCCCAAACCTTTCATGTTTGGGCCTCCGGCTTAGGAAAAGCTAGCTCGGCCATAAGAAGTAGTTCCGAACTAGTGGCGTTTTTGTCATTGGAGCTCCCAGAGGGTTCCCCTCCCAATTCCGCAAACCTTCATATGCTAGTCAAAATACCGGTCCCCAAAATGGCCATAAGGTTCGTTCTCTTTCCGGTCGCCGGTTAGCATATCCATTCAGGGATGTGTATCAGTGGTCCCTACCTGAAGAGCAGATTTAGAACAACCCTCCCCCCAATATGGGTGAGACTCAACATGTTGGTGCTTGGTTTTCATATCTTAGTTAGCTGTCATGTTGAAGGGTCTACTCAGCGGTTCAGGGGGGCGTAGTAAGTATACTTATAACCTGTTTACGTAGAGTTTAGGTTTTGGGGTTTAATCTGTATTAACCTATTTGCCAAGTCCCCATGTCCCACCATGTAAGACCATGGTGTTGGTGAATGATTGAACTGCAGAGGTTGCTAGAGGCTCTGAACATTGCCAGCTAGTGTTACCTGAGCTCTAAACCCGCCAGCCTTGAACCATAAGTCCCGCAAAGCCTTCAACTCCAACCCGCAACACAGGGTTTAGGGTTTAGGGTAGCCCTTCAACCCGCACTCCAAAATCCCCCAAGCTCTTAACCCTAAATCCCTTGAACCCAACATCTGCTAAGTCCCCTAATGCCTGAACCCGAAATCCCTCAAAGCCCTGACCCTAAACCCTCTACTTGGATCCCTTGACGTAGTAAGTCTGCTTAGTAACTATGGTTCTGGGGCTCATCATAGGGGTCATTGGGGATGGTAGGTAGACGAACTAAGTGAAAAGATCATCCAAGTAAGCCCCAAATTCTCACCCTAAGGGTCCAAGGACCCAAATAATAGGGTCTTATGGCCCAAATACTATGATATGAACGGTATTTGGGCCCTAAAACCCTATTATTTGGGTCCTTGGACCCTTAGGGTCATACACCGGGAACCCTTCAGCCCCAAAGAGACCTAAATCCGCTGAACCCTGAACCTGAACCCCTGTCCACCTTCGGGGCTTCGGGGCAGGGTTGCCTCCGCCAACCCTTGACCCGAATATGACGGTTTCAGGTTTAGGGTTATAAAAGGCATGCATACCATGGTGTGTGTTATCCGAAACCATCACATGCGTGCACGGGACCTTGAGTAGTTCCCGAGTACGGGTTGCCAACAGCACATATGATTTGGTTCTGAGTCCTCTTGACAGAGCACTGCGCGTTATATTGATGATACGAAGAACTCTTAGAGAGATTGAAACACTGCTGAGAAGTAGCCGGATACAAGGAGGCGTCCCTTAGTTATGTAACTATACTAACGGAATTAGGGTTTAGGTTTCAGGGTACGATTTGTAGGACCTACAACCATACCCATCCATGTTAGAACCTAGCTTATCGAGCTAGGGAGCCTCCTGGTACTTGCCGCCACGGGCTACCCGAAAACCCATGCCAGAGCAGTCATGTTGGCTGAATGCACCCTCCCAAAAAAGAAAGCACTCTAGACGAGATTCTGGTATCCAAACCATCATGTTTATTCTTGCTGCTTACAGATTCATGTTTTTTCGAGGCGCAGCTACGAAACTCCAGAGAGAAAGAACGACGCTCCGCGTTCATGATGTTTGTAGCCCCTTCCCCAAGTGAACCCGCAGCAAGCGCGCATTTGCTACTTACCTTCCATTAACTGGTGCTTAAGGGGGAGAGTGAGGGAGTGGACCCCTGTCATAGTTCCTAAGTAACCCCTTAGAACACTCCCTAAGCTCATTTCCCCACTCCTCCTTACGTACTAGTAAACCTATGCAACACCCAGGTGTGGGTTGAGGGTCGTGGAGCCTTGTACATACCCAAGGGCTCATATGTATTTCTTTGTTGGGTCTGCTGCGGTGTTTAGGTAGAAATTAGGGTTTGGGGTTTAGGACTATAATGTACTGCCCAGAAAGGAACTACAGAGGAGGGTTTGGGCAGCGCCCGAAGCTCCTTCTCCGAGAACTGTTCTTTAATGCCCATATCCAAGGACGCTTGCCCCAATCCCTAAACCTAAACCCTGAACTCTGTGCATGTCCCAGGCGGTACATTTTCAAACCAAAGCAGCTACAGAACGCAAATTTCGAGCACGAAAAAACATGATTCTGACTTCTGAACATAGGGTTCGCCCCTGTATGTCTACGTAACCACCCAAACTGCAATCCTGATGCTACGGGCCCGTAAAAAGGCCCCCCACATCTCCCCAATAATGGCTGAACCCCCCTATCCCTAGGGATCCATGTATGTAAATATTCTACATTGGGCCCCAAAGTCTGTAAATATTACCTACGTTGGGTTATTTGGATCCCTAGGGTATCTGATGTTTCACAGCGTGACGCTGGGAGGCTGATCGCCATCATGCTCACAAGCATCATAACGGCGAACAAGAGGAGCGAGCGTCCGCTGAGGGTAAGTAGATAGAATATGGGGGTAGTATTGGGGTTATTGGGGTTTAGGGATTAGGGTTTAGGGTTTAGGGCTTAGGGCCGTAGAGTGTGCCTGGTGCATCCATTTC
Source organism: Symbiodinium pilosum (assembly GCA_905231905.1). Classification (NCBI taxonomy): domain Eukaryota; class Dinophyceae; order Suessiales; family Symbiodiniaceae; genus Symbiodinium; species Symbiodinium pilosum. The sequence continues at coordinate 7,498 of CAJNIZ010001656.1, forward strand.
ATGCTGACCAGACTACTGCAATCCTAGGCCCTTCAATGTTGAACCATACGTTAACCATATCATACACATTAAGCGCTATGAGCCTTAATTGACCCCTCAACGCTAAACGCAAATCCTACCTGTTCTAGGCTAGGCTGTTTCTGGACGCAGCCCTGGGGATTTCCCTAAACCCTTAACCCTTAAACCCCTAAACCCTAAACCTCAAACCCAATTGGATGGGACATTCAGCACTTCTGAGTTGGAGCCCCCTAAATTAGGATTCGGAATTTACCCAAGGGCTCCCACGTAGCTCCTTTTTGGGTTTGTTATGGTTTTTTGGTAAGGGATTGCCGTATACCACCCGAAAAGGATCTACCTAGGAGGGTTGGGTAGGCTATACTTTGAGAGGCTAAGTTTGGGTTTATAGTCCCCTTAAGTAGATAGAATATGGGCTATATGGGGATTTTGTTATTCCCAAAGCCATATTCTATCTACTTAAGGGGGACCCAGAACCCTAAATAGTAGTTTCCAGATTGTTTTTTCATCATCCCTATATAGCCCCAATAACCCCAATATTACCCTAAACCCTAAACCCTAAACCCTAAAGGGGACCCTAACCAATATTGCCCCCATATTCTATCTACTTAAGGGGGACTATAGGATTTCGGCTAGTTTGCAGCGTCCCGTAGGGCATGAATCTGAAGGGAGCATAGGGGTCAAAGGGTTTAGGGTTTGGGGTTTAGGGTTTAGGGTTTAGGGGCCGGCTGGGATTTTTATGACCACAATTGGAATACATAAGCCCAAGAATCAAAGAGCACTTACCCTCNNGCTCTTTGATTCTGTTTAACCTAGCTCTAAATTCTAATCTGAATTAGGGTTGGGCTTACCTTTCTCTACCCCCCACATGCCAGATTCCATAACCTTGTAATCAGAAGAGCATGTGTTCAGGCATTTGGTGCAGGATCTATTTCAGTCCAAATTAAGGCCAGTAAAGCTTCTTTGAACTTATTAGGCTTTTGGATCTCCAGCACCGAACACTTGGAGCGTCCGGGACGGTTGTAATCACCGCAGCAATCCCCATTATGAACCTGCTTACTGGGGCCCCCTCACCCAATCCCTATATAACCCCTATTAACCTAGTAGTTTCCATTTTCTTTTCCATGATCCCTTATATAATCCCCAATATGTACGCTGACCCTTATGAACCTGCTTTCTAGGGCCCCGTCACCCTCCAAGTAAGGCTTAGGCCGTCCCCCAGTTAGCCGCGAACACATGGAAACCTCCTCTTGTGGCGAAACGTTTAGGGTATAGGTTTTAGGGTTTAGGGTAAGCTCTTGCAAGGTTTATTGCGGGGTGTCTTCAGTGGGGGGGAAGGGATACCCCCATGAGGGTGTCATTCTGATTCTGCAGAGTTTAGGATTTGGGCTTGTAGAGAGAGTCCCCAGACAGCTCGTGTCCAGTGCAATGGACGAGGAAATACCACTTGTGTTGCTTGCTTCTGGCCCCTAAACTCTAAAGCCTATATAACCCATTATAGTAGTTTCCATTTACTTTTCCATCTGCCCCTATATTACCCCAATATACCATAATAGTCTCCATCCTATTTTCCATCATTCCCATACAGCCCCAATATAGCTAGCTCTAAACCCTCAACAACGGCCTACCAGACCTCAGCAAGATGCTCTCTCAAATAGACCCTCACGTTAGTTCCACTTGTACGGACCCTAAGGTCTACTTGGAGGTACGTACTTGGATTTCATTCTAAGCCATCTGTCACTGTACTTATGACCCTACGTACTATGAGGCCCTGAAGTCCGCTAAAAGGATGATAATTGGGTTATAAGTGCCATGTATAATGGGGTTGCAGTTGCCCTAAACCTTAAACCGGTTACCATTACCCTAAATATCCAGCCGACCTTGAGCCCATCTGAACGTTTAGGCCCTGACAGCATTCTTACCTCAAACCTTGCACTTTAGGGTTCTGGGGCCCTTTATCCTAAATCCAGATGCCTCAACCCTCCACCCCCTAAACTGTATTCCTAATTATAAAACCCTAAGACCCCAAGCCTAAACCTTGAACCCCAGATCCTAGTCCTCAAGCCCTTTAAATCCTCAACCCCAAGGCCCAAACTAGACTCAGACCCCCTAAAGGATCCAAGAAATGGAGCCCATCAATAATCCCCCAGTTTCCCCAATGTAGTAATGCCCTAAACCCTAAACCCTAAACCCTAGATCCTAGTCCTCACCTAGACCCCCCAAGTACTCTCTATAGACCCTAGGTATCCCCAAATAGAAGCTACATAGACCCTACTTTAGGGTACTTGGGGGGTCTAGGCAAGCCCTTTAAATCCTCAACCCCAGAGCCCAAACTCGAGATTTGCATCCGCAAAGGAGCCAACCGGGCAAGGTCAGTACTGTCCTTACAGAGAGAAGAGAAATTTGTTTAGGGTTTGGGGTTTAGGGTTTAGCGTTTGGATTTTTTCCAAAATAGGGGTACCCCAATATAGACCCAAATATACGATAATCCTTATTATTGGGACCCACCCAAAAGTACCCCTAACTCTGGGAAACCCGATTTCAGCTGATTAGTGTATGTCATACAGATATGACGTAGGATTTCTTTTGTGATGTTTGGCGAGTGCATGTAGGTTGCCTTAGTAAAATGGAAAGTGTATACATTTCGTTTCTGATTTGGGGGACCATGAATCAAACTCCTACCCTACCTAGACCTCTAAACCCTACCCGTACCCTTTTTTTAGATTACCTAGTTCTGTACATAGGAGACACTAGACATAAAAATTTGGTATCCTAAAACGGGTAGGGTCTCGAGGTGCTTGCTGCCTCCATATGGGCTATAGTCTAATTACTCCTTCGAAGGGGCTTACATAGGGTTTAGGGTTCAGGGTCTAAGCTCCTTAAACGTGGGTGAGAGGGGATTATACATGCGGAAGTATTGTAAGGGTTATGAAGGGTGCTGCTAGGACTTTAGATTGTAGCTTCTATGGGAGAGGGGCGTTCTGAAGGTCCGTATAAAGAAGGGACCGTTGGAAAACCGCTTCTTTAGATGGGCATCCTGAATAACAAGGGAACCTACCTTGTGTTTTGAGGATGCGTATCTTGAACAACTACCATGTCAGCCTTACATTGCCTTTTTGCTGTGCAAGCGGGACAGTGATTCCAAGGAGAACTTCACTTTCTCAACCCTACATGCTACAAACCCTACGCTCTCTCCAACCTAAGCCAAAAACTACACCCACATGCCCAGATGGCTAGGTTGATCAACAAGAGTGGCCTGAATCATTAAGGTACATCCTCAACAAAAGGACCCTTCAGGAGACCCACATATGAGTAGTATTTTATTTGGGGATACTACAGGGAGGGGCCCCCTAGTTATACGTTGGGTTTTAGGTTAGGATAACTATGGTTATAAGTTCCATAAGTTCTAGTTATAGGACTTATAATATTAGATATGTAACTAGAGGGCCCCTCCTTGTATGGTACCCAATGTAGAGTAAGATTATATCCTCCCTTTGGGGTATAGTATTTTATATAAGGAATATTATCTTACTAGGTTCAACCACCAAAAAAAACGAACTCATATGCGTCAAGTTCCGCATTTTTTTGCAACGAACATGCACAAAAGACAATTAGTTAGGTTAACCTTAACCTCTGAACCCTAAACCCTAAAGCCTAAGCCTTAAACGTAAACTCTGAACCACCAGTCACTTTGTGCCCAAGGTCGTTTGCTAGAGCTCGAGACGCGAACGCCCCGGAAATCAAGACATCTTCAGATTGTTCGGTTTGCCTGGTTTGGGGCTTCTAGTTCAAGGTTTGTGATCGGGGTGTTGAGAGTTCGGGGTTAGGCTTTAAATATGCATGTAGGGCTCATTTTTGTGTATTTTTACATCATATTGCAGTATTATGGCCGAGGAAGGCCTTAAAAGGATGGTGAAGAAGGTCATGATGTTACTAGGTACCCTAGTAGTACCCTTTTTGCCCTTTTTGTTTTGGGGTCTCCTTATTAAAACTGAACAGTAGGAAAAAGGGTACCCTCATTATTTATGGGTCATTGGGGAACCTGGGTTAACAACTTTGGGGCTTCAGATAAAACAGCGGAGAATTGATCCTAAATCTTCTTTGAAGGGAGACTCTACGCAGTTCCAACCTCCATGGCATTGCAGGCTGTCCAAGCTGCTTACGGGGGAACGAGGTATACCTAAACCCCGAAAGTATGTAGAATTATAGCCCTAAACCCATAATAACAGCCATAAAGGCTTTTTTTTGCATACTTTTATACTGTTGGGGTCAAGATTTGGATTGTGTTGGGGGGGTTGCGCAGGGTGTAGGGTTCAGGGAGCACAATACTGTTGATGGATGAAATCTTGCACCACTTAGGGGCCCTAAACTACTGTAATTCCTAGGACTTTAGGGACTTAAGGTGGTGCAAGATTTCCTCCATCAACACTAGTTATTACAGAGGGTGAAGCACAAAACGCTGAGAAATCTTTCTACTTCTCAGAACAATCTCGCAAAGGGATGCCCTGTACCCTAAACCCTAAACCCCTAACCCTAAACTGTAAACCCTAAACCCTAAACCCTAACCCCTAACCTTACGTGATCGCCTTGGAATTGTCAATCCTTTTCATTCCCAAGAATCCCGCAAGAGCCACCCTACACTCCAAACCCCAACCTCCCACACACTATACTTTACACCCAAAAACATCAAATCCTAAGCCCCAAAGGAAACACCCTAAAATTGAATCCTACAGTTTAGACACTCTAAACCCTAAACCGTGGGAACCCACCCCCAATATAGCCCTGTATGACCACTATAGAACCCCTATATATGACCCCTATATAACCCCTATACAACCCTACGTATAACAACCTTATACAACCGCAATATAACCCCTAAGCCCTAAACCCTAAACCCCTATATCCAGCCCTGCGTCCCCCCGAGGCGCTGGCGACTGACAGGCTCCAGCACAGCAGGCCGGGGTTTAGGGTTTAGGGTTTAGGGGGAAATCTTGGCGTCATCCTATGGATTTTCTGGGTGTAGTGATTATAGTCCCGTTTAAGTAGATAGAATATAGGGTTTTGGGTTTACGGTATTATAGTCCCCCTGAAGTAGATAGAAAATAGGGTTTAGGGTATTTTTGTCCCCCTTAAGTAGATAGAACATAAGGTTTCGGGTTTGGGGTAGATAGACAAGGGGGTATATACCGGGATTTCCTTAGAGTAGAACCTACCTACAGCCTAAATCCGCAAATCCTAATCCTGAATCAATGCTTGGCGGAAAAACGGGCTCATATGCTATAGGTCCATAAGCTTACCCTAAACCCTAAACCATAAACCCTAAACCCGAAACTGTCCCCACTCCCCTCCTAACCCCAACTGCATGCGTGGGTCCGCAAAAAAACACGGCCGCGTTAAGTCATTGAGGATTGTGGAGGATGACTAGAGTCTACTGAAGTAACTGGCATGGCCCTGAAGGCGCGGAACACAACCCATTAACAATGTCCTCTTTGTGACAAATCAAAAATCAAAAGCTCCTCGCTCGATGGATTTAATGGTCTCTCGAGCCTGCACGAGAATCCCAACTTCAGCAACTGGTTTCCCGCTGATACCATGAACTTCCACCTGCCATGGATGATCGGCCGATAGGACTTGCGGCGGCAGGTCACCTGAGATTTTCCGGACATGGAGACCGCCCCCAAAAGAGTTATCAAAACTCGTACTCCCGCATGCTGCTACCTGGCCACAAGGATCAGGAGGGATCAGAGGTGGGACTGGAAAGACTGTTCCTTGGGTCCTTTGCGTTTGCGCAAAGACCCCCTGAGGCCAGCACGACGGCCACTGTGAGGAAGATCAGCAGGCGCAACGACAGGCCCCACCCAAAGCATGAATCAAGCTTACAGTCCGTGCTGTCGTTCAACACTGGATGAAAACCCAGCCGCAACAGCTGGCGAAACGGGGATGGTCCTTGCTTGGCCTTGGAGCTAGCTGTTGATCGAGCGTTGGGTTCGTTTCCAAATTGATCGGGGTACCCTTTTTTTGGCCCTATAGGAAGGAATATAGTATTTTGAGGTCTATATTGGGGTCCCCCTAGTTTGGAAA